>UXSR01005342.1:62506-100347 GCA_900604375.1 Mesocestoides corti | reverse complement strand
CCTTCCATCCGAGTCCACCACGCTGGCCACGCCGCGCATTATAAACAGCATCTCACTCGTGTCCTTCTCTGGTTGACTGCCTTCCTTTCCCGCATGCCATTGGATCGCAGAGAGACACGGGATTGGCTGAGGCCAGGTGGTCCAACATGTCTGCGCCCAGATCCGACGCCACACCACACCACATTGTACCGAAGGTGAAAGGATGATTGACGGTGATGTCCCTGGCACCGCAGTTAGCGTTGCTGAGCCGGAGCAAGTGGTTGATGAAAAAAATGAAGAAGAAAGCGGTCAAGATTCTTTTGAGCTTGACGAAATTGAACTGTCTGATAGGGAGTCTGAGGATATCGACGTGAACCACAGAAGAATAAAGCGAATTTCTAAGTTGGAAACCATACCCAATGTATGAGAGCTAGCATATATTTTACCTAAACTTTAGGCAAAGGCTTTATGTTTGCGAAATAACCTCATTAAGTTAATTGAGAATCTGGATCCACTTGCCGATAAGTTAGTGGATTTGGACCTCTATGATAATCAAATTACGAAGGTGAGCCATATACCTTGCACATGTCATTCAAGTAAACTGTAAGATTGCACGTCTGCATGACTTACGTCATCACATAAGCCATTTACCCATTATTTTTGTTTATTTTTCTTATCTCTTGCAGATACAAAATCTTGAAGTCCTTAGAGTGCTTCAGGTGTTAGACTTAAGCTATAACCGCATCAAGACTATAGAAAACCTGGGTGCTCTTAAAAGTCTTACCAAATTGTATCTTGTTAATAACAAGATTTCGAAAATCGAAAATTTATCGGGCCTCCCAAATCTGACGATGCTTGAACTTGGTGCGAATAAAATTCGGAAATTGGAGAATCTCGACTCATTTCCAAACCTCGAAGAACTGTTTGTCGGTAACAATAAAATTTCAAAGCTGGAGGGGCTTGAAAATTTGCCAAAATTGAAAATTCTTAGTATCCAGGTAAACATGTCTTTTCTTCTTTTCGTCTTTATACCATTAAGAGCATATCCAGAGATTTTCGCTAATATTTGCCGTTCCGTTATGTTCTTTACTGTAGCGGATACTGGCTTTGTCCATAGCAATTGTACATTCTTGAAACTTTTCATCTCAAATGTTATTGAATTCATATTATCGCTAAGGTAAAAGTGGCGTTTAACGCCATTGTGCCTGTTTGGTTTAGTCAGGCGTGTTCAAATGTCAAAGGTCACCTTTGCCAAAAGCAGCTACTTATAGCAGTGAGATAGTCCAACCAAGTCAGCGACAAGGGTGCAAGGTAATACATGGGACTGGCTTTTACCGTTAAAGCCATAATTTTGAGAATTTAAGCCTTCTAAAATGCCTATGTGTTTTGCTACCTCGCCCCCAAACAAAGCAGCTCTATGTCCACCGTTTACTGAAGTGGCTTTTTGCCATTCACGTGAAATAAACATATTTACATAATGCGAAAAAGCTCGGTTTGGTGTCACAATATTTTCATACCAAGGATCAAAGCACCTATTCTCTGTTGCCAATTGTTGAGGACCTAAAATCAGGCTTCTTTGATAAATTGTCTTTGTTTTTCATCACAATAATTCCCAGCTCTTTTGGTTGATTCGTCCCATGTTCCATAATTTCTAAAAATCATACAGGGTTAAGGCTTTGTGTCTGGTCACTCAGACACCTTTGGTTCCCAAAGTTACCCTGTATCATTGCCAGGGAACCAATGTGCGCATTTCCCCTGGTAGTGTACTTAACACCAAATGAAATTAACCTGACATCAATTCGACACATAGATCATGAGCGAAGCCGCTGATTTATATGTTTTAACCCAGTTAATAACCAAGAATACTTGTTTTTCGATGACTAGTGAGAATTGGAAAAGGTCATGGTAATGTTATTGTCGAACAGAACTGCATAATGCTTCCATGGGGTTTGTGAACTTGCTGATGCTGGGTCATTGTTCATGCCAAGCATTTTTATTAAAATTGATCTTGCTTTTTGTGGTTTAGAATAACCGAATAACAAAACTTGAAGGACTCCAAAACTTGGTGAATTTGGAGGAACTCTACATAAGCTTCAACGGTATCAGCAAGATCGAAGGCTTGGACAACCTTGTTAATCTTCAGACGCTCGAGCTTGCTCGAAACAGAATAAGTCGAATCGAAAACATATCCCATCTGTCGAAATTGGAGGAGTTTTGGTTTAATGATAACCTCGTTGCCGAGTGGGACCAATTGAACATCCTAGTGCCGATGAAACATCTTAAGACTCTCTATCTCGAACGGAATCCGATCTATTACGCACCCGGTTCGAAGACAAAAGATACTGCATATCGCCGGAAAATCCTCCTTCTTCTTCCATGGTTGAGACAGCTTGACGCGACGCTGACAGGTGTTGGCTTAAGAACCTAGGACCAGTACGCATTTGCTTTAAATTATTACCTTAACACTCGGATCGGTTAGGGCTATTGTCAAAAGTTCCAACAAGTAACAGTTCTTTTCTGTATGCTCTAAAGTGAAGGTAACTGTTGCAAATTGAGTGATTTTAAGTGATTAATTCGATTTTCTCATGTAGTCTTGTTGCCGAAAGCTTAGTAAGTGTGGTATTTGACACGGCTGCTTCGACAAGTAGATAGTGAGAGATATGCAGGATTTCACTGCGCAAAGGTGCTTCATACAAACAGAGCAATTAACACACATGCACTACTTTTTATTGCCATTTAGTTTTAAAGATGAATATCTTATTGTCAGACGACGTTTTATCGAATGTCGCAGTCCTCGCCAAAGCACCCAGATAAAAAAACTTGATAAACGTCATCACATGGGTGTTCTGAGTGCGGAGTTGAAAAATCCGTTTCTCCATTTTGCAGAAAGTTAAGTTTCTCTTGTTGATTCCTTGAATTTTCATGGCGCCACTTTGTGAGCTTGCGTAGAGAAACAAAAAGCCGCTGTGGGGAGACCCCACTCAACTCGAGATTTGGTCTTCGCAAGGTGCAGGTAGGTGTTATCGTTACTAATCGATGGGATGGGAAAGGCTCCAGGCTGGCACCGGTAACGATAATTTCTGCTACGGCCTGCTGTTGTTTGTTTCTCGAGGTGAAAATCTTCAAGCAACGTGAAGGGTTAATTAGTTGTCAGATATAAAATATGGTTAAAATATTACCGCAGCAGAATATGCTAATGAGGCGTACGAAATTCCTAGGAGTAATTGCCTCACAAATGACCAAATTACTCCGGAGTCTGGTTCACACATGCATGGGGTGCAGGACCCCGTGGTAAATCTTGTGCAAATTTTGGTATATGATATCGGATATATTGGATTCTGTCGTGCTGAGAAATTAGGATACCAAATATTGGCAGCTCCACACATATTTTTCGTGGTCGATTGGTGAGCAATAAGTACAACAAAGTGGACGTTGTCCAGTTTTTTCGACATAATTTATTACTACTACATCTGGATAAGGTTAAATACGCTTTTTACGTGTTACTTTAGAGCTTGTGCAGTTCAGATATAAATCTTGCATGATTGAGAATGACTAGGCTGTAAATTTTCATCCTGACAAGTGACCCAAGCGCAAGGATGGTAATAATGAACAAACCCAATTATCGGATCATTTACCGATAACCCTGAGGTCATGTGAGTGCTTTGGAAAGCGTTCAGAAGGCATCTAGCGAGGAGAGACTGAGTTTCTGAGCTGAGAGGGAGCATCACACTCTTCGAGACGTTAAAGTGCTCAGCGGCAGCAGAATTGGATGCTGGATAATGATTCCAGGCGTGAACTAGATCGGCCAGCTCGCATGCCAGTGGCTGCAATGTCTTAGATGCACCTAAAAGCATTGACGTGAAATCAGTTCACTTAAACTAGTCTTCGAAAATATTCTGCTATAACCTGGCAGAAAACCTAGGATTGGGGAGAAAATATGTCAATTTCGGCAGGATGCATAATCGAAAAAAGGTGCGATGTTGAAACAGTTCAGCTACTGTTATTGCAAACACCGTGGAATTTTCAAGTGTTTTGTACGCAGAAGAAACAAGTAATTCTTCCAAGCTGCCATTTGCGAAGAGCCAGTGTGACTATTTTCTGAATCGCCAAGTAATAACGTAAACACCACCTCTACTGTATCCTGGATTTAGCAAACTTGGAGAATTACCGCGGTAGTTGAAGAATGTGTTCAAGGCGATTGCACATATCGTTCTTTTGTGGAATTCCTTAATGGCCTTGAATAGTGACTAAAACGGAGAATAAAAATTGCAATACATAAGCAACAAAATGACTGCTTGTACGTGATTTTTCTTCGTTACTTGGTACTCCGGAGCCAGCCTTGAAACAGTCTCCCGAAGGGTTTTCAACTTCTTGCTGTACCAGCTGATTAGCGCGGTCGGAACAACTGCAATAATGCAAGTAAACAACTTGTGACGTACAAACTGGATGTGGAATAGCATCAGTGTGTATGGTGTTGTACGAGGGCATTTCTCTTAGGCGCACATGAATTCCGACTCCGCGAACCCTATCAAATCAGAATTTCAGATGCTGGCTTTCAGCATTGAGTTGCTCAGATCGGATAGGGATTGCAGGGGGATTTCGCTACTATTTAGTGCGCTCGTTGCATGTATGTCGAAGGTTCCATGATAAATTATGTTCGTATTCGTGGAAATAGGGTGGAGAAAGGTCTAAATTTCTTCGTACTCACTTCCCTGCAAGTCTGAGACTTGCAGGCTGAGCCGGAAAACCAATGCAACCGTCCAGATACTAAATCGTATTTCTGAATCACTAATGTTGCCAATACACGTAAAAACGTTTTCGAGTTAACGAACCAAAGCGATGAAGCAAAGAAAGCTGATACGCAAGAACATAGGGGGAAATCCACTCAGCGATCGAAGATAGCGATGCGCTGTTCAGTTCATCAAGAGTGGATTGACACAGGGGGCAGTGCTCGAGCGCAGTTTCGGCTGTAGAGAAAAACGATACATCTTGTTACACCTATCAGTTACGAAGTTAGGAGTATGAGGGTCATTGGAAAAGATTGGAAGATATATTGATGTGCTAATTTGTTCCCCGAACTACTGAGTTACCTAATTGGGGTAGTAACCCAAGGAATGGGCGCCAAGTTTACAATAGTGAAAGCGCCGACACTGCACAAACATTGAGGTTGACAACAGAAGTAAGCACAGCTAAAATGCGGACAATACCTGAGTGCTCTAAAGTTTTGTCCTCCAATGCGTCGAAGAAATTATCAAATCCATCAACTGTAGGTTCTTCGGCCGTTTGTTGAGTGCCTGATTGAATAGAAATGTTGCACCATCGTTATTCGAATCCCTTTATGACTAAAGTGCCACTTGTAAAAGGAGGTATTTTCATTAACAGAAAACATAATTTCAACAACACATTTGATCTGAAAACGACTAGAACTATGCAATATAAATATATGAAACTTAACAATTATAAAAGTAACACCATGTAATATTTGATGCAAATTTTCCGATCTGAACTAAAATGGAATATCATGAACAAATAGGGCCATAGCACCCCTGCTTATCTAACATGACCTGAATGTTCGGCGCAAAGCCACATCAGCCAGGAGAAACGTGCGTTCTGACACGTCGTCTTTTGTGACCGCACATATATTTGGCCACTTTTTCATAAACACATGTCATAGTGTATCTTGGTGACCACTTCAAAAAGTGACTAGCTTGTGCACACGTAGGAAAAGACAAACTTGGGTGCTGGGAGAGAGTAAGCAGTGCATGTTCAAGCGGAGTTGAGGGAGCATAATCGCGACCCGCATTGAGAGCAATTAAAGGCTCAGTTCCATAGCCAAGTCGGAGGATGTTGACAAAGTTGCACCAGGCAAGACGAAGGGCCAACACCGAATTCGTTGAACCCATGCGAAGAACAAGCCAATGAAGAAAGATCACCAAACGAAGTGCCCCACCGCCGATGTAGCGACAATCAACCAAACTTGCCAGGTGCTGTAAACATTACAATAGGGAGGAACATAAAAGTGGATAGGTTCCAATTCTATTCCATTCATTAAAATTACATGAGTCCCAAAAGACCATTCATCCAGATGAGCACCCTCAAGCAAAAATTGCCCATGGGGCTTACATTAGGAAAACTTAACGGTTTTATGCATTAGTTCCACCGAAATGTGCTCGTACCATGAGTTAATAAGGTTTAGAGAAGTAAATACAAGGCATCAAAAGCACGCACTATCTGCTTATCGCGCGTATTTCGAATAATAGAGATTAATGGAACCCTGAACAAAGTCCAATTGTACATCGGCAATAAAATAGCATGTACACAAAAGAAAAAATCTTTCTTTAGTTTGCCATAGAAACGGTCACCAGAAAAGTTTTAGATACCAAAATATTCGACGGCAGATAGGAAAGAAAACGACAGAAACGTAATTAGAAAATACATGATCCAAGGCTTCTGCAGATGGAAGGTCGGGTGATAGGTACGTCAAGGGCACGTCAGGAAGCTCGTAGGTTTCTTGAAAAAGTGCCTGAAACTACCAAAATAATCGAAATCGAATGCGGATTGCTGAACATTACCATAAGTGCCCAAAATAGAAACTCACATTCGCCTGACAGTTAAGATTTTGCTGCAGACTACAATCTGTGCACGACGTTCGATTAGCTTAAAGTAAATAATAAGGTATAAGGAGTACAAAGTTAAAGCAACACATGCAGGTTACGTGATGGCACGAGATAAATAGGCTGCAATGCTAGCATAGAAACATTTGATAAATACTATTATAGATAATAAATTGACTCATGAACAAATTCCTCATAAAACTAGACGGAATCACCATTGTTATACGTCAACGTCTACCATTCTACACCTTGAAATTTGATGCAGCAGCAAAATTATTTCCAATGGGAAGTAAAGTTGACAACATTCCACTAAGTGATGAAGCGTAGACAAGTTAAAAAACAGCAAAATTAAATAAAACTGCACTTACCTGAATTTAAGGCTTGGTCAATAGAGCTAGCAACGTCATCTGAGAAAAGACATGAAACCGAGTGATGGACCAACATGTGAACGAAAATAAGACCGTTTAAATGAGAAAGAAACGATATGAGTCGGAAAAACCCAACTCCGTTACGAATCAGTTTAACTCAAAAGTTTTTTGTAGCTGAATGGCGAGTAGGATTGAAAGTGAAATATGCATTAGTAATTGATTTCAAGGAAATCTGGCAGATTATGTCACACAATGAGGGTGGACATTGTCGTCTATGTTAAAACTACCAAAATAGTAGTGGAATATTATGTCGACACGGAGTCAACTTGCATTAACTTGTCGCGGTTTAGCAGAGTCACCAATTTTATGCACACATAATAAGAAGTTGAAGAAAGCATAAACTTTCTGGCAGTTTAAGTGAGGGTGTGCCATGTGCCGTAGTGACTAGAAAGTGGTTATTCGAAAAAAAAAGAATAGCCTACCGATTAGACAATGTTCGGCCTCAGCAATTACACAGTCTGCGAACCATTGACTTGAGGAAGGCTTTAACAGACTAAAAGAGTCGAATTGAACACTAAAACATTAGCCCCTGGGGCAATCGCCTTTACCCGGCAGATGGATAAAATGCCTACAAAAATGATGGATTAACACAAGCGATGAGCTATGTGGATAGTCTATGACCATACACGGTAGGATCCGGAACTCAAAGAAAATCTAAACTGTAGAATCCGTACGGCAAATTACATTGTGTTTTGGCCGAATAGAAGTAAAAAAACTGAATATTAGCCAAACTGGCAACAAATTCCTTCATTTCGGCTAAAACAATATTTTTAACCTGTCCAGACTGAATGGAGTAAAACTTTGGGAAGTTAATACTAGATAAAGGCGATACAATACTTTCGACGCAGAACAGAGGTGATGTATAAACACGTAGAAAATATGGGCGTTTTCATACAGATCTAAATTACTGTATTATTGATTGACCAAATAGACACGGTTTAGATCAAAACGCAAGCAACGGTTATGCTTTACGCCAATCATTTGTTCAAAGTAAAAAGTTATTTAAATGCTGAGTTTTCACGTCTATATCGTTGCATTCTTATTGACATGAGGAACCAACGACAACAAGAGTTGGACATACTCGATTGAAAATTGGTTAAAATGACGCGTTAGTGAAATTAAAGATAAATTAGTAGTACGAGGAAACGTGACTCATGCCTGAATTGACCTACTGAGGGCAAACAAAATAAGTCACTAATAGGATGTGGGGAGGTCGCTTACACCTCCATCCGATACACTCTCGCTTGAAAAAGAGGAGAGAAAATCATAGAGGGACTGCAGAACTGTCTTAGCACCACCGGCTACACATGGTGCCAGAAACTTTTGAAGTCTATTCAACCTTTAGCCAGAGTTGAGTTCTGGAGAATACATATTAAATTAGGAGTTGGTCCTTACTACTTATAATTACAGCCAAAACAGTAATCATGCCTTATAAAAAGACGATATGAAGCGCATTTTGGTAACTTCAAATCATTCTTCTTTCAATGTAACCATTTGCAACCACCTTGGTACACAACTAAGTCAACCAGATACGCGGTCAAATAGCAAGAACGTTTGGTATAGAAAACTTGCCGGAGTTCAGAATCCTCGCAGATTGCGTTCAGATCCAGATAGGTGGACATGGACACCATGTTTACCTCTCTAAAACCAGACGTAACATACCTTTAAATAAAGTAATCGAAAAAAACCCACCTTTATTCAGGGGCAAACTCAACACCAGAGCACACTACGCGAGGAGGTCATGGGAAAATATGAAATGCTGAAATTTCAATGATCAGTGACATTTTGATACAATGCGTGGAAAGATCATGACGGAGGAAATCGAGCACACCTATACTTTATCACAGCTAGTAGGCGGCGATTAATTCTCAAACATCTGAATGAATTTATAAGGAATATTGGATTCGACCATCGATTTCGCTGAAGTAAACAATTATCGTTAGATTACTGATTAGATTCACCCCCTTCTATGGTAGTCAATCAAGTGGAAGAAAGTTAACAATCTACCCCTATCTGCAGCTCAGGTTGACCACAAACACAGACGAGGTTATAATACGAAAAGGAGTGACGACGTCACCATGAAGGACATTGACTCCATGAGTATGCCTAGGTGTCAGTAGCAAAAGTATGATATACTCCAGTATGTGATTTGGATTTGTAGTTCTTGACCAGCGCTAGTTCATTTTCAAAGGAGAGGAGTACTTTCGCTTCCAGCATGTCTTACACCTGCAGTAGTGAGTTAAGGAATTTGCACTGGCATGAGGTTAAGTTAAAAAAACATCAACTTTTCTTCAGAGTCAACTTGCATATGCATCGAGACGGCGGTGAAGATGGACTCTGGTGAAAGCGCAAATGTCGCAGTAGTGTCTAAAACGTAGGTTTAAGAAAGACGCTGCCTATCTGCAAGATGGCCTTTGTGAACAAAAGATGTACAATGCTTGTTGAGCCCAGGTACAGCTCTTTCTGCTCAGGAATTGAGCTACCGCTTTAGGGGAGCCATTGTAAATAAGGATTTGGAAAATGGACAGCTGGCCAAAACCCACAACACAAAATCAGAAAGCCAACGATGGTGATATGAATAGTAGAATAACTAAGACCATTTTTTAAGCAAAATTCAAAAAAATCTTACCAAAATACGATTCTGCTTGAGGAATGAAATGAACTTTCATTATTCGATAATACTGGAGTACGGATACATCCAGGGCTTTGTCACATTGTCCCTAAGAACAATAATGGAAGTTCGTCCTTTTACCCTAAGTTAGCATCGCAGACGACCGCGGAAAAATTTAATGTTGGGGTGACCTATGCACTGTAAGATTGCTTTGGCATCAAATTGGTTGCATCGCGTTGTGACAGCCAACAAATGGGTCAGGTGGTTCCCTTTTGAGGAAGCAGACCACATGTCTTACGATAATCATTCCATCGTGTATGGTTAATCAACCAGAACAAATTAATCAGGAATCTTAGAACAAAGGCAAAGGATTCTTTGACCGATCTTGATAATTACATATTTGAGACCCTAATGTTAATACCCTAGATCTTCGAGGTAGAAGCAGTGACTTCGAGAAAAACAGATGAATACCTTCAGAAACTATTTAGCTACTCTATAAAGCCTGTAAAATCGCATTGTGCAGTCGTTACAATCAGAATGGGGATTCGGTCACACGACATAAAGGTGACTACGAAAACTTATGCTTGCATTCGATAATTAATACTAATGGTGATATTCAACCAAAATAATCGTTTATCAAATCATAACCTCGGAAAGGAAGGTAAACAATCCACGAATAGGAGACGTCAGATAACAGACACAAAAAACAGAGCCGCTGCATTTTGTGAAATAAGTTAATTGAGATGAATTTTGCGATACCGCAGCGTGCTATTATCAAGTTAGCTAATGCTAAGTACGGCGACGTACCAGAATTCATTACTTAGTGAAAAAATCAAGTTATATAAACCAATTCGTTATGCCTACCAATAAATCTAAATTTCTTGTTAAAGAACGTCAAGTATGAAGAAAACGTAAGAAGTGATTGTTAAATGTGATCTTAGACAATAATCAACTAGAAACCTATTTAAGAAGATCAATATTTGTCATGTAGCGACATTTTGATGTGACGCACTACTGACAAATATACTTATTTTTGTAATAATGACTGATACAAATTCTTTTGTCCCTTTTCGATTACATATCAACAGGTTATATTTGGTAACAGAGAACGGTTAAATGCTTTAGAGGGATGATTCTACCTTCAAAACCGAAAATAATACTCAGCAAACTTTCCTCTTAAAATGCCAAGGTAATTTGATCCCTTAAAATATGAATTTCGCGTCAGGACCTGAGGACACAAAGTACCCGAAACTTGTGATTTTGGAGTGCATGGTAAATTAGAACTTGGATTCGTTAATCCATGCATGGGAATATTAAACCAAAAAGTTTAATCACGCAGAAAAGAAAGGGAACTGGTTTTGGGAGTTATTATCACAACTTCCACTTGTGGATGTTTTTCGTCCTTGAGCGCAAGTTCGTCAGCACAGCAAGATCTACACACCATTTGGCAAATCACAACTTTTCTTACCTCTTTTTCCTTAAAACAAAGCTTTAAATGGCCAACTCAAGCCTGTTTTCAAGCATATTCTGTTAAGTGTCCTGACAAACTATGGGCAATCCCAACGTTGGACCGTCCTAATTTATTTTTGATCTAAGTGCGTTCAAGCAATTGTAATGAGGCAACCTTGTGGTGAGCTGTCTTCCTTCACATTACTTTTCCCAACGCGTTATTCGTTGCAAAATGTTTAAGTGTCAGAAGTGGTAAGTATAATATTGAGAAATATCTTTCTTAAAAAGTTATTGATAGCGTCAAGCTCCTTTTACAGATCAACCAACGAATCATCATATCATCACACAGATTCCAAACAAAAGCAACGCCATGTAGGATACTAGGATGTGATGACGAATTGTCTCAATCTATGCTAGATGCAAATAACTAGTAGTCACTTTTTCAAGGATTGTCATGATTTCTACATACTACAGAAAAATTTACTTACTTCGTTTCTTAAACTTTACAAGCCCACTCAGCGGAGGGATTTTAGGAAGCTAAGAAGGCATCTTACCTACTTTAACTATATTAGGGAAAACTAGGTCGCAGACGAAAAAAACTCATTTAGGGGAACTATATATGAAATATCTTGGATGTAGGTCATTTTAACAGTTTGTACACATCCCTTTCTACATACGCATAATTTGAGAATCATATTTACCACAATATTTCCAACGTTTCTGCTTTATAACTATTTCAAAGGGGTTTGTTCTAGGTAGGAATTTCAACCAACAGCTAGTAACCTTCGCACGTGTCGTCATTTGCCTTCGATCCAAACGTAAACTAGTTCTATGACAAAACTAGCAAAGTTTACACTTATAATTTGTAACGTACGTATTTGTGGTGTGCAAATTCTTCAGACTTAAGCACACAAAATAACTTTGTGATGTCACCGAAGCAATGAAATGTGATTTTGGTAGACGTATTTTGCTTTTGTGGACAAAAATGTAAGCTTACCACTTTCTCGAGAAACATGCGACAAAGTCTAGCCAGATGAATTTCGCCACAGGGAAGTGAGGTCTGTGACATTGAGTAATTTATTTTTTTTAACCCCGAATCAGACACAAAGACACCCAAAGGCGAAGGGTCAGCCACGAAGTTGTCCCTCAGCAGTTGTAAACCATAGTAAAGTTTGTTTTCTCCGTAGCAAACCAATATTGGCAGTTCACTGGAAGAAAAAGATGCATAAACTTAAATTTTCTATAACGAGGGACTGATAAACCCCTAAATACAACGCTCCATAAAATACGATGACGCCAGCTGCCATCTGTGAATTTTGTTTCAAACACAAATACTGTTGGGTTTGTCAAATAACCTCTGATAGCTTACCCAATCGTCGTTCTGCGCCTTCAAAGGCCCAACAGAGTTAACCTGTCAAGTTAGAGTGGCTTTTGAAAAATCCCTATTACTGAATAGTAGGGAATAGGTCAAGCCAGAGTCTTAAAAGGCACCCTGAGGTTACGAAGCCGACGATTTAGCTTAAGCCTACCGCTCGTTAGGTTAACACTCTATTACAGTGAACTTAGTTCTCCCAGCGATCTTCATGACAGATGGTTTCCCAACGACCACGATACAATTGTAAATAATTTGTACACAAGAGACACGAGCAATTCATTGTTGCGCAACAAAGCATCTGCAGCCACCTCCGACTAGTAATGCCTCGTTACTCACCAAGACGACGCAGCGAGGGCCATTTCGATGGAGCTTAAAAGAAGCCGAATGCGTGTAGTTCCAACCAGCCGTCGAGCACTGGGGTCGGCAGGGGAAATTAGGATAAATTCATTGAGGTCGTAACTAAAAAACTTGATCGATTACGCATCGGTTAATTAAAAAAAATTGTCAATTTTGGGCAATGCCTTACGCTGAAGAAACGAGAATAACTGCCGCTAATTCACCATCAAGCCGCTCTAAGGCAGAGAAAGAGATTAAAAAGACACATTTGTAAGAAAACGACCAAAGATCAGATCTGAGGAAATTGACAACAAGAGTTATTTGAAATCATTAAAGTAACTTAATGAAAGCATGAGATAATAATCAGGTTGTCCAAGTTTTTGTGCTACAACCAAGCGGTCAAAATTAGCTAATGGTATATATTTTGAATTCCTCATTTTTGCATTAATTCCAACCCACGCTGGAGCAATTTTTATCTTAATGATCTTTGTAACTTTCTTTATTGACCATGTAACACAGAAAACTTGTACGAACTCCATCTAAGACACTCTTTTGATGAATTACTGATCAGAATCAACAGAGGAACCTTTTTCAGAGTTCATTAAATTAAGCATGACTATTTTGTACCCAAAATCATTTAGACCAGAGGCTCAATTTGACATGGTGTGAAGTATAGTACAACTAAATCAGCAAATGGTCAGCTTGTAATTAAGCAAGAAGGTGGCAGGTTTTAGCAGATCCACGAAGCAGAATACCGAAGAAGAAAGCCAGAGGGATATAATATTTAAAACGCGGTCTAAAGCAGTACCAACTTAATTCGACAACTTTTCTGCTGTCTCATCCATAAGACTTAATTCACATGTACTTTAACACATACGTTTTATTTACAACCTCTTCAGCCCGGCAGGTAACTCTAAACACTATTTACTACGACACTGAAACCTTAAAACAATCGCAGGTCAGGTTGCAGAGTGCACCATTAGTGAATTAACAGCACAGTGCATCACAATTACTAAGACAGCCTGGATATGAATTATTCTATCAGTACCGCCTTTGGCCATGTCTTTGCATTTACCTTTATGTCAGGGAGAAATCAACCACAGTTTGCGGAAGAAAGTCAAAGCATATAATTACGAGGACACACTACATGTCTAAAACAACTTTACACGTTTACTTGACTTTAGCAACACAAGGCATGTTTATGGGGTGCTGATGGCTCGTAATGCCTGTGATTAAATATAGCTACATTCACAAAGCCCATCAAACCAGAAGTGAATGCATTTTTAGAAGAATGCTTCGGACAACACGAAACTGGTATAAGTCAGGAATATGAAAACAAAGCACTATAAAGTGATGTACCTGCTGATCTCCCTGGAAGAACTACAAAGTGTTCCACTTTAAATTCAAAAGTCTGGAAACTGGCGACTGCAGACCGAAGTAATAAAATGGAATTTGACGGCATCTAAAACAGAAAAAAACTGACAGATCTGCGCTAATAGCAACAACTATCCGACATTGAACTAGCCGGAATCAAACTCTGTTTCGGAATAATTGAGTGTGATAATTAGCAACGATATCGAGGTTTGAATAGTAGGCAAGACAATTGCCTGTATAATATTGAATTTCTTTACGAGGCGCCGGGAATAAAAATGCAATTCTAACATCACCAATCCATTACTATATAAGTCCGTGCGGAAATTGCTGTCCGCGATTTTACTTGAATGCATTCAGAGCACTAAAGATTGATAAAACACGTTTACGTAACATTTAAACATAAATCTAATTCGTTTTATAAAAATTAACGAGCTTTTAATAAAAAACAAAGGTGCCAGCGATTTTTGCAGCAGAAATCATTTTTAACCGTTTTGCATGATGATGAATAGCAATAAAAACTGTATGCAGCACAAAATCCATTCTCGATAGGCGCTAAGTGTCTTGGAAGTGGTGATATGCTGCATAAAGAGAACAGATAATGAAAAGATACGTACATAGGGCCTACTAGTTGATTGCTTCCGCCAATCCATTAGGATAATCTGAAGCTCTGTAATAAACCTTAATTTTAACAAGGAAAAGCAAATAATACAGTTACTTTTCCCAGGGGGTTGCATTTGTATAATCCTCGAAGCGATCCTCAGGCTAAAGAAAAAATGCGTAAAACACAAACCAATCACAAACAAAACCAGTTGGCAAATAAATGACATTAGAAGGCAAAGGGCTAAGTTATCGGACCGAAGAAACACATATTGAGTTTCATCAAAACAAAGTATTTCGGACAAAGTACAAAAAATAACGTACAGTAGGGAATGGGATTCATGAGACCAGACAAATAAATAAACATTAAACCAACGAGTGAACCCAAAGGCCCATATTACAATGCATCCATAAGTATTATTCTACAAACCCAAGCTCCAGTTTCTCGCAGATAAAGGTGGCAATGCATCAACAACAAATTTGACGGTTGAATACATTAAATGTCTAGACGAACACAAATTCGAGGAGGCAAAATCTGGCTTCCTACAGCAGCCATAACCCAACTATCAGAAAATTGTGGTCAATATGTTTTTGTGGCCAAGGACAATACATGGCCTTGGAATATAGCTAATTTGAGCAGATTATGACAGAAGGTAAGGTGATGATGTAACAAATTAAAAAGATCATGGATGGAAAACGCGACTATTCCTAATTAGGATGGATTCAAGATCAAGAAAACGAAAACAATGAAAAATAAAAAAACAAAAGATTCGCATTATTAATTTAAGCCATACAATTGCGAAATTAGATGGCATTTCCAGACGAATTATACAATACCAAGTACGATTACAAAAAGATGAGTTAAAAACAGCCAACTATAAATTGCTGTGCAATGACTCTATGGTCTGCAGCTGCAAAACCTTAAGCAACGATAACACATGAAACGCAGTAGGGGAAAATATATATGATACCGGTAATAGGATTTAACAAAAAACGAAAATGGATTTGTGAAATTTAAATTAAAATAATGGAACCGATTCGATGCTGAACTAGGTCTATGAAGTCCGGTTTGTCATCAAGCGGAAAAAAATATTAACACTTAGAACAGGAATTTTACATATGGTCAAAAAGTTAAACAAGCAAAAACGATCCGCATGATTAATGTTTCAAAGTATACGTAAATATCGCAAAAAAACTAGTACGCATATTACCGTTTTCTCTTTAATTAAACCAATTCTAGACACCTGTTCCGCCATTGGATGATTTCGTACCAATTCGAAAATATAAGTTCTGAAAGGTTGTAGTTGGTTAATGCAAACAAAATTTCAGCTTCATCTAATAAAATTTCTGTAAATAGGTTAAATTACTGCGTTTACATTGGTTATAGTAATGATGTTTTTAAGAAATGTAAGTGCCAGATGCAACGTAGAACTTAACCAGTCCTGTAATTTCTTTAACTTCAATTTTTTTAAATAGGTTCATTTACAAATACATACTTGAATATGCAACGCCAGTCTATCTCAAACCCATTAGCTTGCAATGAGGTTTTACTTTAGCAGCGTACAAAACATGGTATTTTAGTTAAATACTAGCATTCAGGAACACGACCCAATCTGCAAATTTTTTTCTAAATAAACAGCCTTGCGGGTTGCGAATTAAAGTTCTCGACCTACTGGAACCAACACTGAATTCTTAGCTACTAGGATTAACTGGTGAATGTTACCGCAAGTAATATAAAATCTTGATTAAAACACCAGCAAAAAATAGTGTTATTCTGAAGATCTTAGGCAAATTATTAACAAATTGGGGATGTGTCACGATTTCCAAATATTTCATCTGCAAAGCTTTAGGCAGTCCTGCGTTTAATATTTTGATAATGTAGAATTAAGGATGCAACATTCCTCGAATAAGTTAAATTCACGATTGGTGGATTTCGATGAGTAAACAGAAGTATAGCCACAATGGGCATCTCTTTGAATAGATATACTGTTTTATTGATTTGGGTGATGTTAGCTCATATTTTACTTCTCTAGCTCAGCGATGTTCCATCGGATTTCGCCATTTGTTTTTTAATATTTTCTTGGCTACATGTGGCTATGTACAAATCCTTCTCAGGGCAGGTATGGTTGCGGTGATTCCTGAGGGCACTAAACAATCTAGATTATGGTTTTAATTACAACTCAAGATTAATTATACGGTCAACCTCATCATATCACGTTCTAAGATAAATATTGCCTCATCCAAATATCATTTTTTACAACAGTATTTTGAAGGGAGGTACCTGATGTTAAAGAATTCCTTTGCAAGTAATTTTATTGCACACACTGCACCAAATGTACAAATTTTACTAAGAGCTATTTGAAGTCAAATATTTTAAAAGCTGTCTATCTAAATTATATTTGAATAGTGCCTCTAAGATCTGCAACGATACTGAGTGTTCGCAGTGTGGTAAAAAAATGCATTCAACTAGATTTTTTTCCAGCAGATCCTACCAAAAAAATATTTTGGTAGTCATCTGCAACGTAAATGTGTTAAACTTCGAAAGTCAAACCGGTAACTTAAATAGCAAAAAAATACTTTTCAACAGTGCTATATCTTACTGTTTCTTCCCTACAAAGTTCATACCATTCAAAAAGGCAATTACATACACTGGCCTAACTAACTTGTACATCATTCTAAAACTGATATTATTTTAATGCATTGGCTCGAATTTTGTTTATTAGTTCAAAGATTATATTGTATGAATCTCATGTTATTAGAATAATTAAATTACAAAGTTATATTACAAAGGTATATACACATTTCTTTTGTTTAACTACAAGCGTTTTTGGAGACATCATTTTTTACTAAGGCAAGGCTTGATTTAACGAAATTATTTGATGGCACGTAAAAGTATTTTGAATGAGTGTCGCATGTCTTGCTTAATTTGTACATTTTAAGAAAATAACCGCACTGTTAATTTCAACAACCTTAGAACAATAGAACTCCAGAAATGAAGGCAAAAAGAGCTATTATTTAAATATCAGAGTGCATTGTTGCAGTCAAGCACAAATTTTAATGTGTAAAACGGTATTACGGGTCGCATTCAGTTCTTTCATTATGGTGTGATTCTGATTTCTTGAAAGAGTGGGGCTTCATTACCCACTTAAAACTAACAGAGGAGTCATCTGCGCATCTTTCTACGAATGACATATGAAGGCAAGGTAAAAGAAATGAAATTTTAAATAACGTTGTTTTCACCTCTGCAAAAAATGATCTAGTACATTTAATTGAATTTATTTGCGTTCTTCAAAAGACACTGCGTGTGCAGCTAACTGTAGATCTAAATTCCAATTAGCAATAGCTTTTCAATTTTTAAAAAAAATAAAGAAGTTAGACACATTGAGTACCGAAGTGCTTTTTTTTATGTGACTGTTAAGGTCACTCTGTGCCCGCGTAGATCCATGTCTAGATCGTGTGCAAAGGGAACCGTCATAACGGGGTTGCTTGTCAGTATTACCTTTGGGTCCATCATTTTTATACGGAAAGGTATTGCCATTCAACAAGTCAAATTTTAGGAAATATACGACATGCTGTTATTTCCTCCCTGGTGGCTGGTGCTCTTGTCGCCTCATTTACAAAGTTTGGCTACATTCATTCGTAATGCGTTAATAGCGTTCTTTGTCGTCAAAGGAATATAGTGAGTGACGTCTCCCATAGTGATTCATATTGGAAGTACAAA
The DNA here is from genome assembly GCA_900604375.1 of Mesocestoides corti. NCBI lineage: Eukaryota > Metazoa > Platyhelminthes > Cestoda > Cyclophyllidea > Mesocestoididae > Mesocestoides > Mesocestoides corti. The sequence goes on along the minus strand of UXSR01005342.1, from coordinate 81,863 downwards.
GCGGATTTAGATGAACGACTTAAGGGGAAGAGTAGAATTGGACCCTAGCAAATTACTTGGTGGAGTGAGCTAAATTCTGCTTGTATATCAGGTCTCAAAACATTAAAGGATTTTTTTGTTTGCGAGCTTTTATACCTCTGGCCTAATCTAGTTGAGTGACGTTTTTTCGTTTACCATTTCGTCCCATCCCTATATCTGTCCATTATTTTTGCATTCTAAACAATTCTTACTGAATTGAGCTAAAACCTGGACGCTATTGAATAAGTGAGCACCATTTAGTACGTAACCCCATCACTCAAATCAAAGTAGACCGCATGTTATACATTTTACACAGTCCAGATAATTTATGAAGCTTACAGTGACTAAACCCATAAATTAGATTTCTTGGCAAAGAGGAATTTCTTTGCAGGCCAGTTATTCCGGCTAGTTAAGACTTCTTCCCACAGTAATGAGGTGCCTTAATAAGGGCGTAATTTTCAATAACTTGGTGTCCTTACCGGAGCCGGTTCCGCGTGACTCCATTAACATGCTTATCTTTATTTGCAGAAGCGCAAGTGACCAAATGCACGAAAACTTTCTGTTAAACATCAGTAGGAGTTACGAAGCTTTCATATATTTCTGAACTCAGGTTCTCGGTTCCAGATGACTAATTCGCTCGGTGGTACAAATGCCTTATGAATACGGGTATTTATCTAGCAGCGCAGTTCTCTTAAGTTGAAGGGAGCCAAATTGGAAGAGACGATGTGGTCCGAAGGCCGTTTGAACACCAGCTGGTCGTGAATAATGCACACCTAGGTACTTATAAAGCAGCTTATTAGGAAGGCGATGAGCGAAGGAGTAAATTGGGCAGCTGACTGGTTTTTATTCAATCTCGCATAAATCCAGCAAGTGTTAGGGCATCATTTATTTGTGTATTGAAGTACTCCATTTAAGCACGCGTTAATTCAAGTGAACGCGAGCTTTAGTTCAATGACTGGTCACGCGTCAAGCCTTCTGTCTGTGAATGTTCTGAAATGCGTCCTGCGTGAGTTAGATGACAGCAGGACGTAGTGAGGATTGGAATGACCCCAGCATCGAAATGTGCACCCCCTGTGCTGATGTGAGGCACAAAGCCAACTTTGGTGGGTGGACGATGTGACCAAAATAACCCATGGTTGAATGTGCAAAAATGAACCCTACTCAAAATGCTATTGTCTCTCGCGTTTGATATGGCTATGTGGTTTGAATGAGTGGTTAGAAAAGAAGATGCGGGTCAGAGACGGGGATTATTGGCCTTCCACAAAGAAGGTGCTTGAAGCAATTTCGTGTTCGAAAGTTGCTAATGCACTTGCAGACATTGCCTGGCACATTACTGTTAGGCATAAAGTAACCAAGCTAATACGAAATTCCACAAATGCGAGATGACAACGATGTTGGTGATTGAATTCGTGTGTACATGAAGACCAGTAGTGGCCTTTCAGTCGGTGGCCGTAATCGCTTTGGGATTTGGTTAGTCTCTTGTTGCAACAACTGGAACCTGTGGTCGAGGGATAACGCCAACAAAAAAAGCAAGATTTGGGATTATTACGATCACACCAAGACATCCGAGTCTTGTGTTTGCTGTGGATTGAGAGTAGTCCTGTAAGGACAACCGGGATTTCGGTAGCAGGATGCTGCCCACTTGTCTCCGATTAGCAGGGTGTTGGGACAGATAGTGACTTCCCTAGCATCATATTGCGATCAGTCATGTGGTTGTGTCCCGTTTAGAATCACCCTCTCCAGTATCATCACGAGCCTGATCAACACCGATTTGCTTATTCGCTTCATTGGCGAGCTCTTGCTCAACATCAGCGGTGACAAGGACAAGTCGATTGTGCGATTGATTCACAAGCTCTTGCAACTCGACGTCTCCTCATGCAGTGACGAGCTTTGTAAATCGTCAACAACGCTCTGCATGCAAGGTTGGTCAGATTTCCCAGTATTTCATCGTTAATGCTGCAGCCACATGTCATTGTTTGGTTGTTCGTAGATTTCCTTGCAATTGTACCACTAAGCTCCTGTGTGCGACTTTTGAATTGCCTATCAGCCAGTTATACGGCATTCTTCGAATTCGATCAGTGCAATGAGCTCAAGAAACTCATCCAGCAGTTGCTTAAGTTGCAGTCGCCTGCTAATTTGTATCAGCATGTGAGTTGATTCAGATGCGGGAGTATTTGCTGTGTCACTCTGTCTATAGCGTCCTGTATTTCCTCTCTTCAAGTCCCACCTGGCTGCGACGTTGCTCCAAATGATTCTACTTCAGACCATCCAAAACGGCTTAGCTGCAAATTATTGCGCTCAGCTGTGCGAGTCAGTCAAGGCAACATTCAGTGACTTCGATGCGAATCTATCGAAGCTGAAGGTTGCCAATTTTAGACGCTTTCCTCTGCAAATCCAAGCCTCCAACACAGAAGGCGAGTTCGTCTCCCCGTTGCCTTGGTTGAAATCTTTTGTTCCTGACGCGAGTAGCAACCACAAGGAGGAGCAGTTTGCTCTTCTATTGGCCGGACTGTCCACTCACTTGACACAGTTGTATCTTTACTTGTTGCATATTGAAAAGAATGAACTTGCTACGGTGAGTGCCTATGCATTCTGTTGACAGCTAACACGGCAACAAAATTTACACGATTGTTTTAACTCAGGCAGTTGGTTCTCCTGTGAAGAGATGCAAATCATTGCCATTGAACAGACTGCCTTCAGACGTAATTTTGATGGAGCCTGATGTTGAGGCAAGTTGAAGTGAATTTCAAAAGAGGTGCTAGCGTTCGTAGGCAATTAATTACAAGCGGATTATTTTTCAGAAAAGGAAATCATCGGAGTTGAACCCAACAAGAAAATCTCGTATCCACCAACTGCTAAGCGGCCCTCAGCGACTCACAATTGACGCATCAACCACAACAGTGTTCTGCGAGACAAAGCCGACCGAAGGAGATGAGGGGCTGGCGAAAGATAGGGCTGTTCGAATCGCGTCACTGGCAGATACACTTGCCACACTGCCCGATGGGTTCTTCGCGTTGTCATCTGCTCCCAACTCGCCATCGTCGTCCTTCTCTGCTCTTGAAAGTGTTTTCACATGCACTGCAGCACGTCTAATTGCTGTCGCCGAGCATGCTCCACTGCGAAAAGCTTTGGCTACTTGGTTTCTTCGTCTAGTGCAGAGCCGAACATCGTCTGTGGAATTGTGATAATGTATTTCTGTCTTAGAATCACTTATTTTGAATGTTGTTGGTTTTTTGAACTTGTCTATAATCATCAAATTTTAAATGTGCTTTCTTTTTTCTGTCCGGGGTATGCACGATCGTGAGCTTGGACAACAACAAGAAGCAATGAAGCTGTGCCTCACTAAATTCGCTGCAGGTGGTCTTTTTGCCATTCAGCTCATAGTACAATCAACTTCTCTAGAAGTTCTGTCCTTTGCGCAGTCAAAATTACTCGAAGTAAAGCCATTAAAAATTGGCTTTTTGCCACTCTGGTCAATATACGAACCCTGGTTTCGCATAACGAATGGCAATCAGCTGAAAACGCCTAAAACGAAGTGCCGTGTGATAAGTCGTCAGTCGAGCATAGCCTGGTGAAGTTAAACAATAGGCGGATTAAGGAATGCAATTGCGATCCCAAATTACACCAAGCACTTTCTAGACTATCGCATTCTGCGGCAGATTGTAAAACGACAGCTCGACACGTCCGACAGACTTGCTACATTTCCGAGGACAGGTGGTAGGGGATACAGAAGAACAATTAAATCTTCAATGCAAATGCTGATCTTAATGTTACAAAGGGAATTTTTAAAAGAGGTTTGGTCAAAACTTTGTGATAGCCGATTCAAATGTGTTGAGATTGCTAGATGGACTGTCCATATTGGCCGACGGAATCCCATTTCATGTCTTTTATCAAGGTAGAATTGATTTATAATACGACGAGATATTAAGCTCTGCCTCAGTGAGTCCGTTGCAAGTAAATACCTGCTTTTAGGTGTGGAAGTGTGAAGTAGTTTTGGTCGAGTTTGATCCCATGGCTATAGTTATTCAAAAAACAAGTGTATTTCGCTCCACATAATCAACAGCCAGTTACTTAGAAAAATTTATTAATGACTGTATTTAATTTTGGCTCCTTAACTCACCATTATCTGGATATTTAATAGTCATAAAACGATGGCATGGTACTGTCCATGTCTTCTTGTGGCTGCTGCCAATGTGTTGGCATTAGTTTGCGTAAATGGGTCTAGGTTTTGCTAGCAGCTACATACAAATGCCCAAATACCCAGTAAGAATAGCTGTTGTCTTACGCCATCTATGGAGATCTGGCAGTATTCAACTTACAGTAAACAGTTATAGGGTGTCAGGGTACGAACTCTGTGCGTTGCAACACTAAGGAAAATGAAGATATTAGAAAAACAAGGTTACCCTAAAAACAAATTTCTTGAGTAATATTTTTATCAAACGAAATAAATATCAATTCATTTGCATGATGCGCACGTTTACTAGTACATAAAATTAAAAATACTTCAGCCAGTTTAGCTAAAAAATTTTAAAATCATGCAAATTAATTAACCAGAAGTAAATCGCCTTGCGCAAGCATATTGTTCCTAATGCGAAATACCATATTGCTGAAACTTTGCAGGCTTTTTGCATATTAGGATATTACTCGGCAAATTTATTCGATTTCTAAATTACAATTTACCAAGTGATTGCCTTAACAGTCGTTAGAGTGTGTTCACTACATGCAGATACGATAAATTTACTTGACTTCTCCTCCAAAAGTAATCCAAAGTAAACACAACGTCATTAATGAAAAAAATTCAGTTTCTCTTTAGAGCACATTCGCTAAGTGATATAAAACCAGAATGTGCTGCACCAAAGATACAAAGCAAAACAATGAAGATGGGTAGCTGGTAAAAACAACGCATTTCGACTCATGACCATTTCGGGTAAAACCCATGCATTTAGAAACTTCCCTGTGGATAACCTCGGACTCGAATGGAGTGTGTGAGATTTCAATGCAACAAACATTTTCTGCTCCACCTGCTGTCTTTGCTTCAAGCGCCTCATTATCAGACGATTCATCACTGTCATCTTTAAATCTGTCGTCCATTTCTCCTCCTCCTCCTACACCTCCTCCTTCAATACTCTTCCCCCGTGGTATCAGGCGTCAACTAATAAGAAACAGACAGAATTGGATATTTTCTTGGGAATTAACACGATATTGGCACCCATTTTGAAAGCACAAAATAATAACTCAAACAAACATGAATACCCGTCTGAATTTGATCTCTCAACCCCTAATCCAACCTTTTGCGTGAGTACAAAAATGAATTGAAACGTGTAACAATTGCTAATTATTCCAAAAAAAATTAACAAAAATCAGAATTTGCACAAGAAGTGAGCTGTAACAATACGAACAATTATATTTACAATATCTTCGATGATATTTTCTTTTGGTTTGTTTTGCACTTTAAATTCGTGGTTAAAGTCATGGGAAATGCCACTTAACTTGCTTCATTGTGAGCTCTTTTTCCAAGCTGTCGGTTTATGTTTTTTTACTTGCCGGATTTTTTAAGCTTGGCTCTTCGGCCGTACTTACAGCGAATTTTGTTTGTTAACTTGATTATTATTCTGTGGCTTGAGTTTTGTGGCTCAATTTTAAGTTGTGGTTGCACATAAAGTGAATTTTAGGTCCATGGAACCTCGCTCTGTCATTGTATTGTCTATTTTCTGCCACAAAATTGCCTGTTTGCTTCGTTTTTCGCTTCTGTATGCCCACGTCTAACATAACATGTGTTCTTAAACATTGAACTTCTAAGATAGCCATTAACCTTGTGAAAGAATGATACATTAAAATATTTTTACGTATTCTGGTATATTCTTAAATTGATTCCACAGGATTTCTCGCTTATTTTATTATCATTGAATTTTAAGGCGTTAATCGACCTCCGGCTCTTCTATTGTTTTTTTTTTCAAATTATAAATCCTTGTTGTTACAAATAGGCCCTAATCTAAGGTATTAATTTAACTCTGTCTGTGTTGTGTTCATGTGCTTGTTCTGGTGTTTCTCCGTACTTCAATTACTGGCAGAGGTCCCTAGAGTGCATATTTACTTTATTCGCTGCACGTAACTAGTTTGTGATATTAGCACCGGAACTTCCATTACGTGCTGCCATGCATATTTTGATGAGGTAGCGTATTTCGACTGTTTCTGATTGTTATTCGAGTAGAATGACCTCCTTGGGATCCGTGCGAATAACGCGTCGTAATTTTATTTTGTTGAATTCTTTATACCCCGTAGTCATATAAGCCCGTCGTTTTGATGAGGCATTTAGTATGTAACTTGGCGGCATTAAGGAGATTTGTATACTTAAAATGTTGATTTTAAAAACATAAAACACCGCTATTTTAATTCAACTAGTAATTTAGTTTTGCTGAAAACACCAAAACAAATCTATTTGTAAAGGGGCTTAAATTCTAATAAGTACGTGTCTAATAGGGATCGATTTCTTTAAGTTTGGTACATTTTAGATGTATTAGGGTATGCTTATTTCGGTCTGATCGTTTGCCATTCGGTGTGGTATTCTAGATATTAATGTCTCTATTCTACATAACGTATTACTTAATAATGTTTTTGTCGTAATGTCCTTTGCCATTTTCAAGCTTTTTGCCTTATGAGTTTCTACCGGAACGAATTGCGAGCAAACAATTTCGTATCTGAAAAGTAAGTTTATTCTTATACGAATATTTTTGAGTTTTGATTATACAATTTATGTTTTTTTTAGGTCCATTACGGAGGATAGCCGTTTCGGTGCGTAGCTTGTTTTTATATGCATGCTTTTTTGATCGTGATATGTGTTTGATAGCGAAAAGTAAATACGGAGGTGTACACCTGGTGTTCGTGAATGCTCTTAGTTGTTGTCTCCTGTCTTTGGTTGTGGGCTTCACCACCTTTGACATCTTGTTAACAGCAGTCTCAGATTTCTGTAATTAAACCACGGTGGCATTTTGCGGGTAACTAAATTTTTTTCCATTGAATCTTCGTAAACATTAAATTTGTACGTGAGCAATTTTCACAAGTGGACCAAAATTTCCTATGTAATTGATCGGAATTTATTTCAGTCTTTTGCATTCCTTTCTATTATGTTTATTACACAATTAGACTTTAATTTGGCAGTCATTTTTGCCGCATCCACATAAGTACAGTGTGCGGACAGTGTTTCTATTTATTTATGTGCATGTTATTTTGTTCGACCAGCTTTTTTTAAATAACATTAACATTCAAGTAACCGATTTTTTGACATCCAAAGCCTCATGTATACTTTTGCTTTCCTAATATGTACATCTTTTTCTGAAGTGTGTGTCGACGGGTTTCGGTGCTCTCACCCGTAAAATTAAACCCAAGTTTCAGTGTTCGAAATTTCCTGGTAACGAAGTTTCGTGAAAGTCTCTCGTTTTTATGCCTACATCACCAAGGCTCTGTATCACGAAAAACGCAGTTTTGAGTAGATCTGTTGCGATCAAATTCTTTTTCGAATTGTTTTAGGCATGAACTCCCAAATCATTGACTTTTCTTGGGATTTCATTTTAATGTTATAGCATTATTATTGTGAACTAACAAACAGGGTGGCAGTATCACTTGTCAGTATATTGGAATAATTGCCTGTTTGCTTATACCTCGACTAATATATTAGTTTGGAATTTAAAATACAGCTTGTCCAATGCCTAAGGAGCACAATCCTGGCAACTGATGACTTTTTCAATAGGTGAATTGGTTCAATTGATTTCAACTCATTCGCCTAGTGCATGGAGGTAAATCCCTCGAGGGGATTGCAGTAACTGTCTTGCTTAATCTGTTAGGTAACTTTGGAATTTCGGCTTATGAAAGACTTAGCGATTCATCGCCATTAGACAACAATCATTTCACGGGTACTTGAAAGGTTTATAAACTCATTAATAAACCCCAAGTTTTTTACATATTGATTCAGCTTTATAAAAGTATGATTTAATATAAAGCTTGCTGTGGATTAAATAAGGGACATGTTCGGGTGTGTAAGTGACATCCAGGCTCACAATCTATGTGGATCGATGAAGTAATTTGACCTAGAAGGTGCTTAGTGTTGTGTGGGCCTTTACTAATTGGGCAAGCCTCATGCTTTCGCTACGCATAATCTCTGTTTGTCTACGTTTTTTGTAATGTTCTCAGTACTTTGAAATGGTCAGTGATCCAAGTGCCGTTATATTGGGTCAATCTCATCCACTTGGTATGTATAAAGAGTGGGAACTTAGGACGTAATAGCTTCATATAAAACAGGGTTGAATAAGGCTTTGGTTAAATAGCAATATATTCGAAATTTCCGCTCTAATAAGCATTTACCCCCGCGACTGAAGGTGGGGGCTATCACAATTAGCGTTTTCGACAGCTTTGCTGACCTGAAAGTCGTTGAATTCCTAGTGTTTCCTTCAACTATGGGAGACACGGAGGGTCACCAGGTTGCCCGACATCGGCGCGGTGGATGTGGCTTCGCCGTCCCCACTAGTGGGCTCGAAAGAGACAGGCAGATCCACCTCAGTCGACGGACCGATAATCTCATCATCCGAGTGCACAATGACCTGTGTCGCAATGCAGACGTGTTGCCACCGCAATCGGTAAACCATCGTGGGCACAATATTCGCACCACGGCTCCCATGAAACCCATCCTCAAGGCACCATGCAACGGATACAATAATGATGGACCTGTGTACGCTGTTTTATATCTTAATCGGTTGTTTAAAATGCTTCCAGATACTTTACTCCTAGCCTCCATCGTCCAAAATACATTTAGATCTAACTAGAAACTCAAACGTATCCTCTCAGCTCTGTTCCCGAGAATACTGGGCGATAAATTAATCAAGCTGATAATCTGTGCCAACCTGCGAAGCACTTAAAATAAGAATGTGGAAGCCTTACGGTCAAAATTTATAAAAGCTGAATTATTTGGTCATGGGTATTATTACCATTGAGGGTTATGTTACTTTATCTCAAGTCATTTACTTAAGTGTTTGCGTATTGTAATGTCATTTTATGTTTTTTACCTTGCTTTTAAATGTTGTCATAACATTTCGGCCACTGCAACTGCTATAGCGCCATCTTATGCAGAGGCATTTGTAGTACATGTCACATATAGGTTGTTTTAATTATACTTTAAGAAATTTATATTTTTTAGCAACCGTCATAGGGTTGGGTTTGAAATGTCACGAGGACAAGGTCCACGATCACATCGGGGTGGAGAAAATAGTCACAATGGTGGATTGCTGTTGCCTCGTGAGTGGAATTTGGACGCAGTTGGAACATCCGAAGACTTCGGGCATGGAGGTAATACGGTGTTTTTGATAAAAATTCACGCTTTCTTGAATTAGATCCGAATTTGCTAGACCAATAATGGCGAAGGGATGCAAAGTACTTTTAATGATCTTCATCTTGAATCATTTAGTGTATTTTGCATGGACTCATCTTATAGGCTTCAAAAGAGGATTGTAGCAAATCCGTCAAAAACCTGTTTTGTATATTTTGTATAGGAATTCATAACTTTCAAATGCCAAATAGTTTCGGTGCTGTAGGATGGCTAACTTTATTAACATGGAAAAAAGCAACTAAATACGCAGCACGCACGTCTCAAAATGTTCACTAAAAGTTAGGACACCTGATCTACTTGATTAAACTCCAAGGCATGACTTTGGTGCGCTATAGGATATTTTGATTTTCCAGACTTTTCATTTTCCAAATCCGTATTTTTAAAATGTACCACCCTATGCTGGCAACTTGCTTACTCTACAAAGGTTTAAATGAGAGAGGTTTTTGGAACTATCATCGCGTTTTTTCATCGCTATTACTCCGCCCAATTCAAGGCGATGGTTGTTTTTATCAGTCCCTGTCCTGTCGTGTCAAGCCTCACCACTTCTGCGAACTGCCACAATCCTTTTATGGCATTAAAATAAGCCAGTCCAAGATCGCTATGTACCATGATAATGTCGTCTTATTAGTGGCCTCACAACGTGGTATTAAAATTGTTTGAACCATTAAAGAGATTGGAAGTCGCAACCTGGCAAGTAGGGTGTGTGCTTCGACCAGTGACACACTTTATGGGCATTATTCTACGGCTAAGGTTATCTTCTATTGGCTTGGCAGTAATGTTAAATAAAGTTGGATTTTTACAGGATATGGGTTTTAATTGTTTTTTTTGTTTTTCCTAATGACCCATTGATTCACACTTTTTTTGCAACTTTTTCGGTTCCGCACTTGTATTTCCACTTTGTCATTAGTGAACCTTTTGGCCATGAAGGATATGTGGCATTACGTCCCGACCTGGGTCTGATGATTTTTCATGAGTTACCAACAAAGTTTAAGGCCTTACTTCATCTCGATGTGACGAGATTCCGCTTCAATTTGCCAATTTTGGAAATTTTTCTTGGAGCAATTCGTCTTTAGGTTCAATTATTTGATTTAACTTAGCATCAGGACTGGTCTCTTGGCCCCCTGGAAGCAAGTCAAGATACGGGTAAACTTTGTGATCCAATGTGATTAACCATAATCTTTTTGATGCACTTCAGTCCTCGATGCGGTTCATCAAGCTGGTCTTCGATTGATGTTTTGTTAACATATTTTGATTACAGGTAGTGAATCATAAAAGATAAACGACTCACTTTCATGATACATTTTGGAAATATTGACTAATTACGATTGGTGAATTACTTTCAATTCAAGCGGAATAGGTATTGAGCTGCTTAAGGAATTCAAATTATTTTTTGTTTTCTGTTGTGTGTGATACGTTTAACCTCTCCACAATCTGTTGCGCAGTAATTTGTGCCAGTCCGAATGAAATTCGGTTTTGGTTTAGTCATGACCAATTTCATTTGGTCGATCAGAGAGTTGCTCAACTTGGAGTAAAGAATCTCCCGAATAGGATTTTTAGACCGAGTCTAGTACATACGTTTGGCTAACCCATCAACATCATGTACTCCATATATCCCTTTATTGGTGAACTTCTTTAATTGTTATGGCTTTTAAGAATCAGACAAATGTAAATGTGTCCAAAGTCTTCACTCTTCAACTAATTGTTAACACCTACCCTGCAGTAACAACTGGAAGCAAAATTACGCTTTATTTCCATATGCTGAAAGTTAAAATAGATATCTATCGAATGCTGAAGGTGAAAGAATAGTGGCATACTAGCGAAGTCACTTTCTTGCCAATTCATTTTAAGGCAGCCTCATTTGTGCCGTGCGCTTTTGGAGAATTCTCGTTCGTTAGGTGAATGTGGAGTGGTTCGAAGGCGATTGCCTAGAGTGACCGTTCTCTCTCTTGTGTTGTAGGTCCTCGTGAGGAAAGTGCGTCAGCGAGGAGCTCCGGTGGCCGTGGCCGCCGTGGTGGGGGACGCAGAGGCAGCGGAGGCAGGATGCGTCGGAGAGGAGAAATGAGTGGCAGCCAGATAGTTCCAACCAGAGACTTGGAAAAAGAGCATGCTCCCACAGGGGGTATGTAAATTAGTAATATATTCTTGATCTTGCATCACAGTTTAAATGTGCCGCTCTGTTAATCCAACGGAAGCATATATTTCTAGACGTTTTAATAACTGTAAAGGCCTTTTGATTTAAACTGTCGTCGCACTACCTTTGTCAGCAGATTTAATAACAGACGTGAACTCGTTCATTCACCAAATTCTTTGTCTTCCATCAGGTGTACATTAGTTTTCTCGATGTAGTTATTCGTTTTGACAGGTCACAAGTTGTACCAGAGGGGTGCGATAACATGCATCCTTTATATGGCGGTGTTCAAAGCAATACACAAAGTATTGAATCTTTAATAACGTTTTCCACTTCAGAATTGCTTCAGTTATTCTAAGCGTACCCAAAGGACTTGAGGAGCTTAGAAAATAACTTCACAAGCTTGGTAACTATAAACTTTGGCAGGATAATTCCATCAACTTTTTACATGTCTTACCATTTTATAATAGTTTTTCAGCCCTCGGATTTTCAACTCGCTTACACCAGCCCGTGCTTTTTGCCGTTGTTAACACCCAGTAGCTAATGCACGTACAGCGACAGTGTCTAAAAACCGCAACTTGGTTCATCCCAATGGTGCAACTTCTATCAAAATTTATTATTGTCAATATCCAAAGCGGCTGTTTATGTGCGGGTGTTCTAAGTACTTGCTTAGCCAATCATTGGCCCCTAGTTTTGAAAATTCGTGTTTAGCAGGGTTACTCTTTGTTCATTCATGCGTGTTGCTGTTGTGCACTAGCTGTCGTCACGTTGGTTGACTTATTTCACTTGTATATAAGGCTTTACTTACTGGCAAACCAAATTAATGAATTGTCAATCGTTTAGAAGTAGATTTTGAATTGCTTTCGATTAACAAATTTACCTATTAATTTTTTTAACATGACTGCATATTACTCTATTATGTCCCAACGAACCAAGTAGAAATTGTCGTTGTTTGAAGCTGGTTCGAAATTTGCCTAAATTTTGGATCTTGCTTCATCCCATATGTTCATTGTTCACCGCAATGTAGCAGGGAAGTATTTCTTAATTTTCTCGCCAAATTGTTATACACTACATTCGACGTAGTCTTTCAGAATACTTTAAACCTCTCCGATTAAAATTTATGTCTCGCGTCTTAACTATCTGAGTTTACGTGCAACTCAAACTTATATTCGTTTCAGTTAAAGTTTGTTACTCGAGTAGGCATTATTACTCGACATACCTTCATTTAAAACTTCCGAATAGCGATCTTGGGGCTGTTACTTTGTGCTTAACGACTAATATGGTAAATGGACTAACGCAACGAGAATCTACGAATGCACACTTAAACCTTGAAAATGTGTTCTAGAAAATCAGCCATACGAAAAGAAACGTGAAAGGCTAAGGGGTGCGCCACACCGGAGAGGCGGAAGGCGAGGCTCTAATCCCGTTCAAGGCGGCACCCGAAGACCCCCAAGAGGTACACAGATGGCCATGTCTCATTGTGAAGTAGTGGGAGCTGATGAGTGTAAGTCGCTATTAACATCTCACTTGTCCTCGATTTCCTGTAAAGTAACAGTGAAAGTCTAGTAGGGCCCCTGATGTCGTGGCCCGCAAATTCTTTAGATGTACTGCGCCTACTTCAAAGGAACACATCACGAAACATGGACCGCATTTTGGCTTCTTGATCCTTCTCTGCTTAGGAGTAAAAATAGTTCGAAATGACATCGATTTTTATTAGTTATAACTAATGTAAACCAATTTAACGATAATTTGGCTTCTTATTTTTGTGACTATACGGACAAATTAATTAAGGTAATTGACTTTGTTTCACCCTACAATCTGGTTACGTTAGATGCCCGGTCTTGCTAAGAACCGGTTGGCTTACGCTTGCGTGCGTTATAATTTTTTGCGATATTACTAGTCTTGAGGGCACGGGTTTGTTGCCGGGTCGCTTTATTTAACCGCTAGATGACGATAAACCGTTTTTCTTGCATACTGCTATAATAAGCAAGGTTCTAGACTAAAACCAGTTTTTTTGTTGTAGCTGAGTGTCATGAGCACAAGGAACCAGTTAGGGACGGACCGTCAACTGACACTGAATCAGTAGACGATGATAAGCGTCTCCAAGTTGATCTTAAGGTCAGTTTGTCTCTCAACATAAGACCTCGTAATCTATAATATATCATTGTCGTAAATTGTTGTTGTTGATTAGTCCTACGGAAAAAAGGACTAGAATTCAAGAGGCGTAATTAAGCGGTCATAATGTTCCCTTTGTAGCAAAGATGACCTCTCGCGTGATTTGATGCCTGTCTATTCTAGTTTTTTTTCACCCAATTCCCATATGTATTCATGTCCATGCTGCCTGGATGCATGGCTGATTTTGTCATCTGGCGTACTTAAATTGTCAGAAGCACATTATGAAGTGACTTGTGTTTGGATCTCGACCCAAGCTCTTATCAACCGCTTGAAAATGTGCGTATGTGTCCTCCTACCCGTTTTGAACGCTCAATGTTATAGGACAGTTTATTTTCGTTTAATTTTTTTCATAAAGGAAATCCGGTGCGATAAGTAAGTAAATGGAATGAACGTGGTTTTAATAAAACCAGTGTTCAATTTTGTCTGACTTTCACGCAGACATCTTTCGCTAACTTTTTCAAGTTATTGATATTGTCGAAATAATGTGTTTTTTGCGTGTAAACAAACTTTTTTATTATCTTATGTGTTGCGGTCTGTGCTGTGAATAAACTCCAATTATCAGGCAATCACCGGGTCTTATCCGCTTATCATGGTTCTCATTTCAAAACACATCAAAACAAATGTATTGACGATTGTTTTAAGAAGGATGAAGAGGAGCAACAGCCTTCTGATCGTCACCTGACAGAAGGCGAGACCGTGAGCAAGGGCACACATGAAGAAGAGTGCGTCGACAGGCCAAATCGTCAGGTTCGCTTTCTCGCTCGTATCTGCAAGTTTTTTTTATCTTACTTATTTGTTACTAATACTGGTAGAAATTATTTCCAATATTTGCGCAGATAGAATATGACCTATTTTAGGATTTTCATGGCTCCAGAGCCTTTGGTTCCCCAGATCTGGAATCGCCGCACCTGCGCTGACCGCTCAGTGCATAGAATAATCATCAGCATTTTAGCACGTTTAGCCCCTGTTACGCGTTTCAATTTGTCCATGTACTAACGCAAAAGGTTGGATTAGAGGTTGAGCGCGGAAAGTCGCACGGGTATTCGCGTTGGTTTGAGTTATAATCTTGTGCTTTCAAAATGAGTGCCACTGTCGTGTTAATTCCCAAAAGAAATCCAATTCTGTCTGTTTCTTATTAGTTGACGCCTGATACCTCGGGGGAAGAGTATGGAGAGGATGAGGAGGACGACGAATTTCACGATGACGGTGATGCGTCGTCTGGCAATGCGGTGCTCGAAGCAAAGACAGCAAGTGGGGCAGAAAATAGGGTTTGTTGATTCGTGCTGTTTTTTCATTGAGGGAACTTATCAATGTGCACGAAAGCATTGTGTGGCACCTGTCAATGGAGCACACTAGTCGAGGACAGAGCAGTATAATTTGAATGAACAATGTAGATGTCGTTTTAAATCAATTATTATGACTGGGATCGTTTCTGAGTTATGTACACTTTACGTCAGTCGGTTAAACGGTGAAATAAAGGATGCCGTCAAGCCGCACCAGTGCCCTTCATGTCGTGGCCCATGCAGACCTCTTTATTGTTGTGACGTAGGTTAAGGAAAGACTGAATAAAACAAAAACTGTGGGTCGAGGTATTAAATTCAATTTTGTTTTCAAATGTCAGAGTATTTGCCGGTCACAAAAAGGTTATTTTTCTATCTTATGGGTCCACATTTATGAGCTGCTCATGCTTCGACCTACAGTAGTTAATTTTGCCATCATAAACCTATTTCTTGTCAATACAGTTGTGTGGATGTGGCTTCGAATACACGCGAGTTCACTAGCTTTTCTTGTGGGCATTTTTCGTGGGCAATCATTTTTGCATGTCAATTGGAATAGTCAATTTTGCATGGAAATACTATGTGAACACAGATAGTTTCATACACAATGTGATGGGCAAGTTGAAACGTGTTGTTAGTGCCGCCCCACATGTTTGCATGTAATTAATAATGATAATGATTCACGAAAGTACCAATATTTGGTAGCTACCGAAACATTTAAGCAAATGTCCTGCAGTACGCGCGTGATTATCTATTAGCACAAATAATGAAATGCATGAAGGTGTTGGGAGTGTCAGTAAAGGTGCCAATATTTTGTGTGAATTGTAATGTTCGAGCCTTGATTTCATAGACTTCTTTCTTTGTGGGTACGGATTTCTGTCGAACGGGAAATTAAAGGCACCTTATTTTGTAGGATACGCAGCCCCTGGATACATGTTCGGAGCCAAACTCGACAAACATAGTCCATGTAGGTTGTCGGACTAACCTCGCCACTTTACACATTATGCACCCAGAGCGTTGACTAGAGTTGATTTTCCACTATGGGATGATTAGACGTCTGACCCATTTCTTGAAATGAGTACGTTTGGTTGTGTTTACGTAAACCCAAGAAATGATTTGTTACTGGCGAGCTGTTGCTTGAGGTCTCACTCAGTTACCAATTGATAGCTTTTGTCCGCCGTGCCTAACTACTCCTTCACCGCCCAAATGTTGTTAAGTGTTTTTTTTTATCAAATATGCTCCAAAGTTTGTTGCATTTACATCTCACACACTCCATTCGAGTCCGAGGTTATTCACAGGGAAATTTCTAGAAGCATGAGTTTTACCCTAACTGGTCATGAGTCGAAATGTGCTGTTTTCACTAGCTACCCGTCTTCATTGCTTTACGTTGTATTTTTGGTGCAGCACATTCTGGTTTTATATCATTTAGCGAATGTGCTCTAAAGAGAAACTGAATTTTTTCATTAATGACGTTGTGTTTACTTTGGATTACTTTTGGAGGAGAAGTCAAGTAAATTTATCGTATCTGCATGTAGTGAACACACTCTAACGACTGTTAAGGCAATCACTTGGTAAATTGTAATTTAGAATTCAACTAAAGTTGCCGAGTCGGATCCTATAATGCAAACATCCGGCGAAGAGTCAGCGGTGGCAGCTGTGGTAGCCGATTCAGCATCCCCAAAACCCATTGAGATTATCAGCAAAAACGGTGACAAGACAGCAGTGGTGAGTGTGCTTCTGTTACGTTAGTGTTGGGAGGTTTCATGATTCCCTTCTTAATTGTTGTTTTTAAATAATTTTCACTATTTTGATTTTTGCATTTATATAAACACTTTGAATTGTCATGGTGTTGTTGACCTACTGTAAAATCTGCTTCGCGCCTAATAAACAAAGTAGCCAATATTTGTTGTTAGTACTAGGTTATTTTCTTCAATCAATCAATGTATTGTGTTGAACGGAACTTCAATCAACTATTGTTTTTTTAGCGGGTAAATATTTTGAGTCACTTTGTTAACTGAATCTGCGTTTGCTTTGTGAAAATTGCGTGTTTTATAATAACTTGCTCGTTATATAGCCCGACGATTCTCCTTTGGAACAAACAGTGAGTTGTATCCGATTTAAAATGTTGACTGCTTGTCATTTTATTCGCATCTGCTGATCTCCTAGATCAAATGTTGCTGTAATCTCTAATCCTTCATAAATATTGCATTTTATTTTAGACGGAGAAAGCTAAACCTTACCAATCGTAGTATCGCATCACGTGGTTGTAGTGTAAGTTTAATACTGACTGTATCATTCTTTTGAATCATCAAAATGTATATTATGTTAAGGAAAATGGCGTCTGATTTAATCTTCAGTTGAAGTGTCAATGTTACCAAATAGTCTCCGAAGTTCAGGCTAATAGCATTTGTTTTCCACTAACATTTTCGCATGACGTTAATATCGATTTAATGTTTGATTTGGTAATCGTGGAGTTCTTGTTTTAATTCGTAACTTGCTGGTTTAGGCTAAATACTGGCAGACACCGTATCTATTCAACATTACTTTTATTCTCTCTTAGAAATTTCATCATCCAACGCAGTCTTCTTCATCGGCTGGAATTTTGGTCCCTTTGTTCTCGATATGAATTTACAGTACTTTTAATTTTAATACTTCCGTCGCATATTTTTCTTATTTTGGTAAAAATAGAATTGAATATCTTTCGGACCCGGGCAATCAGTTTCTAGACCAAAGCTTTTCGCTATTACCAATTTGTTGAGATCCTTAATGCCTGGATGGATCCTGCTGAACGTAGCGTTAATTGGTGCAAGAATATGGTGATTCAGAACCGCTGCATTAAGTGGCGGTGACCATCGTCCTAGACACAAAAAAACATTCTCTCTCTTGAGTTAGGTGTAGCTGGTGTGCATCCGAGACGTCGTGTCAGAGTAACGCCGGCATATTAACCATGAAGTTCCAACGTTGTATGTATTTAGGATGGTGACTTTCACTAACGCAAGTAGTCTCAGCGAAGGCGAAATGCAGGTTTCCGCTTAGTCATGTAGTGTTCATAGCCATAGGGCAGCGCACATTAATGTATTCCTTATCCAAGAAAGTTCAATGTGCCAATGAGCACTAATCGAGCTTTGATTATATAAAGCGAAGACCACGTAGGATGAGTTGCATTAAAGATCAGCTAGTGATGCTATCATCAGGAGATAGAGACAGAAATCAAAGGAATATCAGTAATATATTTTTTCAAAGCTTACAAAACTCAGCGATAGTCATGGGTGGCATATTCTCTTGGTTAAAAGTAAATATCAGAAGTGCGGTTAAAAAGACAACAAAAAGAGTATTGATACTGTTGTGTCAATTCACATATAACAACCATGGGCGTAGTGTGGAGTCAAGGCTTTGTTGTGTAGTTACTACTTATTGTTGGCTTCCAGAAAATGCTGTAATAAATTGCTAATACAATGGCGGCCAGTGACACTGAGATAACATACACAAAAACGGTTGCCAGTCTCACCCATTTCTTGTTATTTTTCTGCAGCTTCATTCTGTTTACATCATTCGATTTAGAAGGAGCAGACCGTCGAGCCGTACTCGTAAGCTTACAGTCAGTCATTTGGCGATAATCGATCAGGGCGCCCTGGATTAATCGGTCGGTGTCGCCAGGTTAATTTAATTGAAGTGTTAAAACAATAAGCAGATAACACTATAGCTGTACCTACCAACTTTAAGTTTACATTTATGGTACAAAAAGAAACAACATTAGAAACTATATATTAAAAAAAATTGTATTCGAATTTATTTTCTTGGAATGAAGCGAATCAGTTACTCGACGATTTCATATTAGAATTGAATCCTAACTCTTGTAAGCAATTACATCTTAAAGTTTTGGTAACCAAGACTGTCATAAATTTTGGAAAACAACTTAATCTGTGAACTTTTTTTTTAAATCACGCGATGTAGAAAGCGTTTAAGAAGATTGCATGCCATTGAATATGCAGTAAAAGGCCTTAATTTATATTACTGTAAGAGTTTGTGATACATGTTTAGTAATGCAAAATGTATTTAATGAATTTTTTCTTTAGAATCAAATAAGTAAGTTATGACTAGGTGTGACTGATGTAGTTTTGCGGCCGACTCACCTGACTTAATACCTTAAGAGTAAGCACTAAGTACATTTTTTGCAGGACCTCTATTTTAATAACTATGGTAAGCTAGTTGTGTTTAGGTAATTGATAAATGAAAAAAATCTAATCAATCTTTTTCCTAACCATCAAAATACATTAAAACAATATGATTCTTTTAAATGTTTGATCTTTGATAATACGACTTGCACAAAACTACCTTTTAACTAATCTAAATCAATGAAGTAAGCTTAAATTGAAAAGGACC
>UXSR01005342.1:0-62239 GCA_900604375.1 Mesocestoides corti | reverse complement strand
CCATGATGGTGTGGCTATCTAAGAGGGACGGGCTAACGGTCATCTCCCTATCTAGGTCCCCACTCGCTAGGCACGTTACACCATCTCTTAAAGTGTGCTGAAGATGTTACGTTCCCAAATTGGGCTAAAACTGGTCTACACAAATATTTAATTATTAATAACTTGAACTGTTTTTTGCTGAAATTTGATTTCTTTGTCCAAGGAAATTTTGACCTAGTTTTAGCTTATTTCTATACATTTAGTAAAATATATCGGTTTTAGATTTTTCTTTATCTTACTTTTGTAATTAGTGTCAAAAAGATGCTGTAAAAGTACATTGAAAAGATAACACACCGATTTAATAACCCTTTTCTGGAATTTGACACATTTGTGGAAATAACATTTGATTTTAAACATTAAATGATATTTAAGTACTTGAGAGAGGCAGGAAATTGACTTTCAAATAAATATTAGCGTAAATGTTTATTTTTTCCTACAAATTCTAGGAGTAATTTTTTTCGAAGTAAATCCGACTCAATAATCAACTTGAATAAAATTACTGGAGATAAATGTTATATTAACATATGTGTAGCAGATTGTCAACTATGATCCACGTAGCGCATATAGACCATCAGATCCAGAATCCTTTTGCAGAACGACACATCTCGGTCATACCTTAAAGCGAAATATCAAGAAAATATTATGGCATTCAATTAATGTTTTGACTATAATTGAATCCTATAAAAAAAATATTTGCATTATTTAATAATTATGAACATCTTACTAAATGTTATCTAATAAGAATAATAATACTAGTAATCAAAATGCACTGAAGATGATTTTGGTCGCTTTTTAACTGAATAAATCCCTAGTGTTAATGACCGTGCTCTGTAATAATCGGGGAGTTTAAACGACGAAATGCAAAGCATAGCCTAAGAAGTATTATTATGTTTACGAAATAGGGCTAACTTGATGTGTTATTATAAAATATCGAAGAATTATTCGATTCCACACAATCAAGCATTCAATAATACGACAGAAGTGAGAAGTTGCAGGGCGAGCATATCGATACAAAAACTTACCATGCAACTAGCTTGATAAGAGACCCACTCTGAAGGGAGAAGCAGGAATGCACGTCTAACACAATCGTGCAGTTGGCAGACTTTACGTCAGCCCCAACGCAAAGCTCATCTTCTGTTTGCCAGAAATCCACTACTTTTGAATGTGTCATGCTTAGAGCTTCGGAGAGAAGATGTGGTACTTCCGTGGTGTTCAGTTCTTTTTCAGCACTTGGAATTTCACATTTTGGACATTCATTAGTCCCATCAGGTGAATCAGATGGATGAGAAGACACGATATTAATTGCGAATTCACTTTTAGGGAGATCAGATTTCGGTAGATCCATGACCTCAGGGCACCACTGTGAGAGAAGCCAACCTGGTTGGCACTTCAAGTGTACAGCTTCAAGGGCCTTTAGGCTGTTACAGTTCTGAAGGACTTTAACGAGTTCATCCGTGTTGTCAAACTTGCGAGCCAGATAACACGTAAAATCAATAACACTGCCCGAGTCTACAGGAACTGAGCAGCCCATTAGACCAATCTTCCTGGCTACTTCAGGCATTGCCTGCGAGATAGTATAAAGAACGTTCTTGAGACTGAATGGAATGATGGATTGTCCAGCTGCACGTCCTAAACGCCATGCCTCAATAAAAAACACGTTAAGATAACACATACTAAACTAAACCAAGAAAAGGTTTTATGCAAGTAATTATGGCCTGAGGTAAGTGTAAAAATGGTAAAATGAAGTATGTAAATCTCCTAAATAAGGTTTTAAGTCAAATGTGTGTCCTGTCTAGAACAAAACACCTACATTTCGGACGCAATGACGCCCATAGAAATAATCGCTAAGCATTTTCGCTATTAATGCTTCACAATCTACACTAGATTTGCATTGGGTGGACAATTTGTCATACCAAACAAGAAAACAACTAAAACTAGCATCTACTTAACAATACGCAGTTGTTTTTAGTATGCTAAATGTCTGAAGAGAATCATACAAAATAGCAAGAAGTCAACAGGTAAAAGAGACAATTTACATCTTTATTATGGCCATCAACAATATTTTGTCTTGGCATGTATCCAGTCAAGATTGTAGTCAGTCCTTCGATAATTCCAAATTCATTTTCAAGAAGGTACAACAAAGTGGCAAACGCCAAGGCATCGGGGCTGCCGGTTGAAACAATTGTGCGGCCTCGCTGATAATTCTGATAATTAATTGGATAAAATATGATAGGAATATCAACTGTGTCACCAACTACAATAACTTTACTTGCACGTCCACCATGCAAGTGCTTCTACAAAAATATAAAAAATAAATATGACCACAAATAAGTAAGTCAAATAATGCTTTGTTTAAGTCTAGAATATGGCATGAGTTATTACTTTTGACCTACTTGTTACAAAAAATTATAAGCCACAAGGCGCATTCCTTGACTTATTTTTTTCTAGTTCTAATTCAACATTCGGTCAAAAAAAATTAGTAATTTGCGACACATTTTAATGCTGTGTGGGTTACAAATGGACTGATCATATACTTGATTGCAATGTCGACTTATGACGGAATAAATTAAAAATAAAACAAGAAAATCATAAAATCCTTAAACATAAGTACAGCGCTGCAATCAAATAACAGATTGTTGTGTAGGCACTACATACTTTCGGATCATATTAGAGTCAGAACCAGCACATAGGCAAAATAATAGTTTAAGGGTAAACACAAGGTAAGGAAACACATATTAAAGGATTAATTACATCAAATTCTGCTACATTATACTGATATAGTGGAAAAACACGTTCACAACTAACTTCAGCATCTTCTAATTTGACCAGATTCTCACTGGCATCTAGTACATACTCAACATCCATCCAATGCCAAGGAATGTTAGCTCTGTCTTTTTTATCAAAAAATGCGATTTTTCGTCCACAGACTTCCAGCATAAGGCAATTAGGAGCATCCGGGTTTGAAGGTTTTTCATAAGTGGCTTTGTTTTTAATTACACCAGGCCATTGCGAATAGGCACTGTTGTACTTAATCAAATACAAATAGAGCTCTGGCGTTACACCAGGGGCATTTACCGCAACAATATCAACTCCACGGTTACTTTCAATAGCGTATCTTAATATGTTTCGAGCAACTGACCCAAACCCATTTATGCCTACACGAAGACGGGGGGGCCTGAATCCTATTAAAAATATAACACGCATACCAATTTAAGGGTCGAAGCGGATCACCACATCTTTTTTCTAAAATGTAAAACGAAAAAAGCTCCTACTCTCTCTTCCATTCTGAGTACATGAGTTTTCGCGGTAAAGTTCAAAAAACAGAACTAGGTCGACACCTCGTTTGGCTAACACAAACAAAGTCATTGCATTTAGTTTAATTAGGCCAGTTATCTATTCATTAGTAATGATTTTTATTTTGTCGATAAAATCAGACTTTAAAGTTCACAAAATGTGTACATGAGAAAGGCAGGAAAATTTTGAGAATCATCCAAATTTTGTGAAATAATAATTCTTCAATAGTAGATGTCTAGTTTGTTTGTATTTAGTCGAGGTATCACTGCACTTCTTGAAACGTGCTAAGATTGATTTAAGACTTGTGAGCTACCACAATTTAGACTTTCGTTGAATTTATCTAATTGCCATAAATATGCATAAAATTCAAATAATTTTGATAAACAGGCTTCAAAACATTGATTTGAAAAGTAACACGTTATTATAAAATAGTATGCAAGTCGTCAAAATGTTAACAATTGTAGGTCCTAAAAAAATATGTCATGTGTTCTGAAACATAAATCAAAATTCAGCGAAAGGCAAGATAAAGGTATTAGAAGTGTATTTTAGTAGGAAAAAGTGTTCGAAAGTGTTTTGTGAAACACTGCACCATTTTAAGGTGGGATGAATTTCATCTAGCCAACTTCGGGTGCGTTGGTTTTTAAGACTGAGTTACCATGGATTATATACACGATCTACATCATGAACATTTGGTTTGAAAACAAATGAGCAGTTTTTGTTTCTACTTCTAAATAGCAAGTATAAAGCTTGCTGTAAATGATAGAAATTCACCTTCAGAATTCCTGCATTGTATCTTTTTTAGCTGTTGGGAAGTCAGCATTCTTGGAGCAAATTGTCTTCATGAAAAAGGAATTGATAAGCCTTCTCTTCATACCATTTATCGTTCCACACAACTGCCCTATACACCGTACACAAGTGGGCTCACCATTTGTACAGACAATATTTGTTCATCACAATTGCAACTCATATCAGCCTGAACCTTTTTTAATATAACAGGTCAATGCAGCCATTGAAATAATCATATGGGCTCATTTAGAGATGGTACACAGCTTGGGACTGAGACAAGGAATTGAATTCAATTAGAACGGGAGGGTGGGACTAGAGTTGGTTAAAGGATCGTTTATCTGAGTAATACCGGTTAATGGCAAATCAATACATTGGTTCAAAAACTATGACTGTGTTTCATTACTACATCGGAAAGTACAGATTTTTTAACTTGGAATTAACCAGGCTTAAAGTTTGTAATAATTTGAAAAAAAAACGTTTTAAACATGGTCACTGAATAGTACCTAAAAAGTAAACCTTTCCAAGTTCACTTAAAAATGCAACTCCGTTATCCTATATTGTAAACAAGACTTTGATTTTTTGATTTTTTTTAAACCATAGCAAGTTTGTCCTACTAGGAAGGTATTAGCAATAACGCACTAATTCGAAATTCTAAGAACATGCAGTTTAAACGTGTCGATCTCTTTTCCCCTTTCTGCTTAGCTTCATTTAGAGTGAAATCCATGTGACGACAACCGCGGTCTACCAAGGCGCAAGGTCACGTCCAGTAAACTTGGGATATAAATTGGAAACATTAGGGGTTTTTTTTTACAGCAAAGCAAATTCAAATCATTAGAACTATTTTTTTTTAAATTTAACCGACTTAATTTATTAAAAGATTTTTAAGGTTAGTTAGTTATAAGTAAAAAGGTACTTACCTATCAACCTAAGATATCACTTCGTAAGCACTGCACTATTTTTGCATGGTAAGAATTTATTTTATAAGCAATGTGAGCAGACTATATACAGAAACATGTCTACTGTCATAAACAAGGGCACAGATTTTCAATTATAAGAAATATCCATTTTCTCAACTCACTTTTTGCAACCAAAATCGATAATATCTGCTGAGAACAATGCCAGTACATTTGAAGATTAAAAAATTGGAGAAAAGTGAGGTACTATGAGATATACTGTGGCAAAATAGACCAGTCTGAACGAAACAAAGATATGTACATAAAATCTCGTTGACATCTGCAATTTGCACAAGCAGATTTTTTGGAGAAACAATACTTTTAAAGTGCTGGATCACAAAGAAACGAAACATTAGACAAAGTGGTATTTTTAAGAAATTTGTATATTATCCCACTGCATCTTTGAGAATCTTTTGCTTCACCATCGAGGTCATGCTTGGTGACACAACTAAAAAGGTTGGGTCGAAAAAAATGTGAAGCTAGTCATTGAACACCTAGGTTCCTTTTAACATTTTTAATTCTCTTTAGCACTAATGACCACTCAGCATGGTAAATGACCACGTCCTACTTTAAGCAGTAGCAGCATCAACATTGAGATAAATTTAGTGAATAAACAGCCATAAAATGTTAAGTGGCCTGATCATGTTTCTTTGGCTTCCATTGGACTGTTCCGTTGTGCACGTGACCAAACAGTCTTCAGCATTTTGAAACTTCCGTTTAATAAGGTAAAGATTTGGCCAAATATCTGTTTTAATAGGAAATAAGAAGCCGAAGCAGGTCATTGAGAGGCTTCATAACTTCGGAAATTGCGGTGGTGTGTTTGTTACATTTAACCTTTTCCCTTTAATACTTATTTATGTTGGTGTGTGTTGCGACTAAATTAAGAAGTTGTGTGAATGAAACTGAAAGCGCGTGCAGATTAGGCATAAAAGGAGCGTACTCTACAGCCTCGTCCAAATTCAATTAAAAAAGGAAAAACAGAATTAGTTGAAATGCCAGAAATTTAAACTTTCATTTATAAAATGCAAAACCGCAAGCCACAGAAAAGACAGATATGTAAAATAACTCTTCTACTGGTTTGGAGCAAAGAAGAATCAACTAAAACTGACCATTTGCCCTATTTATATATTTATTTTCTGCTAGTTTCCATTTTTGTTTAGCAAATTATTACCTGATAAAAATTGATTTAATTTGAGAAAATACAAACTTGCAGAAAAAGGACCTTTTTTCAAATTCTACCCATAACTTGGCAGAACATGGTAAAACTAAATGAAATTAAATTTTGACCATTTCTATTTTGTTTTGGTATCATTTCATACCAACAATAAATTACAAATAACGCCTGATTTGACGACATTTCAGTAACCAGAAGTTGGTGCTGAAGATATTATTGCAGGCGAAATGTATGGGTAGTGATTTGTAGTTAAAATCACTAACCAATAGAAACAAGAAATGCTGCATTATTTTGATACGGATTGCCACAATTTACTTTTATACAGGAAATCTACTAAGTTACACAATTACAATACCAAATATAATTTTGTCAATAAGGCTAGAAGGTTGGTTTAAGTAATGCTTATGACTTTGAACATGTTCCTGTGAATTTATTTCAGCATTAAAAGAAATGCAAGTAGAATATGCCCTACAATTCTAAACAGCAAAGGTTATTTATTCAATTTTAGGTTTATTCTGGTAGGGATCGAGAGGAAGCTCATTGCCGGGAATTCGATCAATCGATATTTTGCTTTTATGAGACAAACTTTGATTGTGATTCACATTTTACTTTGTCAGGGCATGTTTAATATTAACTCAAACAGCTGATTAATACTTCTTTTGGTCTCAATGCACAAAACATTGCCTATTTTATGTCACTGAACATTGGATCATGCTGTTCACCCACCTGTTATCAGTCTAACAAAGATCTATTTTGGAAAAAGTACACCACTTCTAAAATAACCAAGAGATAGTTCTCACTACATGTGTCACAAAAGCTAGCTTTACAACTATGAAACTTAGATTTAATCCAAATTAGATATTGGCACACAATCTAAACAAACAAGCAAAAATGTTTGAACCCTTCTGATTGCTCTGGGCCTGCCGCATAAAATTCATGTGGGTTTGAGTTGACGAAATTTGACTAGTTTGTGTTTTCGTATAGAACGCTTGTAACAGACTTATTGGTTGGGCAATCGTCTCTCTCGGTGAGTTGAAGTAAAAGTTCATTTAGAGTTAGTGAGGTCGAAGCAGTCACAGATTCTCCGCCACGTCGTCCACAGGACAACAACCAGCGGAGAATGACCTCGTACTCTCGACACGTCGGCTTCAGATACAGCCATAGTTGGCTCTCAGTGCGACTGAGCCAAGCTTTTACACTCTCGAACTCCTGCTGACGGAGCTGCGTCAGAAGTTGCAAAGGGGGGAAGCAATTGGGTCTAGGGGACTCAACAGAATTCCGCGTTTGGATTACTGGGGGATGTTTGTCTGCAGCACGACTCCGTCCGGATACGTCTAAAAATTTGCGCAATGAATCGGTATTTTCCCATTTGGCATCTTCGGTGCTTGACCTTATCTGTATAGGTGGAATTTCTTCGACATTTTGGGAAAGCGATGTACGATATATGTGCTCTTCAACAGGTGTTAGCGGAGTAGGCTCTTCAAGTGATGGGGATGGAGTCGTTGACATATCGACCCCAAAAGTCGCAGATGAGCACCTAAAATCAGAGACATTTTCACATATAAGTCTATCGTTGACGCCGTACAAGCAAGTTTGAGAGCAGGACAAAATATTAATGATCAAATTTAATTTTACATAGACTATATCAGAGACCAAAACTCAGGTGACCTAGAGTCGATGCGCGTTCTAATGAAAATGGTGTTGATTAAACTGCTCATAAGGTCTATCCGGATATATTCATAGCAAAT
The DNA here is from genome assembly GCA_900604375.1 of Mesocestoides corti. Lineage (NCBI taxonomy): Eukaryota > Metazoa > Platyhelminthes > Cestoda > Cyclophyllidea > Mesocestoididae > Mesocestoides > Mesocestoides corti. Next base: position 54,245 of record UXSR01005342.1, on the reverse strand, counting down.
TAACGATTAGAAAAAAAGCCTCTAACATTAAGTTTTTTATAAGTACTAAGCAAGTATTAATAAATAACATTTAATTTATTCCAAATCTAGCTGAAATATTGCAAATAAATCAAATGGGAGACGTGCCCGCTAAACTTGAAGAATAACATGACCAGAAAACATGGCAAACAGCAGTAACTTCAGAAAATAAACCTGGTCTTCAGTCTCAAGGCTGGTGACGATGCAACCAATGAATACACCACTGGAAAACGGTTGTAAATCGACCCTGCCAACTGTTAAAACCTTTGAACAGCAAAGTCTGAAATCGTGGCAAAAATGCATACTTGGACTTCTCGATGACTGGGCTTTAGACTATTTTGGGACCCCACATCCAAGCCTTATTCGTTTTTGAGTAGATACAATATGCCATCTAAATGAGTTCCTCAATCCGCAAGAAGATTCCAACGAATTTACTATTGATTGTTAGCATTTTGTTTTCGGTTAACAAACTCATATTAGCCATTACTTCGTTGGTGAACATAGGGAATCTCTGATGTCATATTCTGTCACACGTCAAGAGGCAAATGAAATTTTCAACTTGGTGGTAATATTTGCCATTCGAATTGAGCATGAAACAGAAGGTAGGGATTAGGTAACATAACTACCTGGCAACGTTGTTATTGTCTGAAGATCGTTGGAGCCAGAGATTCGGCTGCGACAGCTTTCGGTAGTACCAAGGCAACTTTGGAATTTCAGTCTGATTTGCAGGCTTCCTAGTACCGTAAAATAATAACAGCATCCAAAAGGGAAATCATGTGTACATGAAACGTTCAAATTAGTGAGGATGCCAAGGCACGAAATGAGTACTCAGTTATTAATGAATGCAGTGAATAATCGCGATTTGTTTAAACAAGAAAAAAAATTGCAACGCTTAAGCATTGTGAGGGACAGCAGAGGCCAGTGAGTGAGCCCCCGACTGCCTTGACTGCGGCTGCCTTCTTTAACGAAGCACGCTGCTCACGCCCCGATCCAAATTCAGATAACACACCCCACTCTTCTTTCGGGCCTTCAAGTCTGGTAGGTTATTGCACATAATTACTCTAATACTTATGAAACAAGTAAAAGTAAGACGACACGGCAATGTCTAACTTTCAGTCCTGCGCGTAACAACTTGAAAAACTTGAGTAACTTTCTAAATTAGGTGTTCCGTAGATTACCTTACTATCCATTCATTTGAAAAAAGCCGAGCCTTGTCAAGAATGCAAGGTAAAACGTGTCAATAAAAGTACAAAGACAAGTTCCACGACAAAATTTCCAAACCCATTCCCTCGTCACAGCCGGATCCAACGCAAGCAAAGATTTATTTCGGCCACTGGGTTTTACAACCAAAAGCACCACCGGCATAGTAAAAAATGGCCATTTGTATCAACAAAACAGAAAACGAGGAATTCATCTGTCAGGTCTCCCTCCATGGCTAGTCCTTGGACTTTTTTATAGAAACTATTCACCAAAACACTAATGATTACAAAGTCATTTATCTGCCCTGATTGACCTCCTCCCGTGGGGCCTAGCTAGCTGATATAACGCACTGAACAGTATAGCAAAAATAACTTTTCTACTTTTGCTGGCAAAGGCAGTTCACGGTTTAATATCATAAACGCTGGTGATTCGCTGGAAGAAGAACGAACATTATACCTAGATGCGTGCGGGTAGATGGGAAATGCCATATTTTAATGGTTATATAAAGAACGTACAACACCGTCTTAATACCAATATTTTGCTTTTAAAATAAATTCACACATCAAATAGACTGTTTAGAAGCTTATTTACAAGCTGCTGTTAAGGGCATTTTAGTCTGGCATAGGTCTGTTTATTGCACCTCCTAGTTCTTGACTTGACCACACATAGCATGGGCGTTAAGAATCAATTATAACTTCCAAACCTTCAAGAAAATAAAAGCGGTAGTTGCTTAACGTTAAAATTCATTTATTGTTGATTACCATAGCATCACAAAACACCTACGAGTAAATGATAATGCGTTACACCATGAAACTTGAGTTGACGCATTACCTGCAACTTAAAACAGGGTTTTGGACCTTAATTTTTGGAAATCCTAAATGGTAAATGGGAAAGTGGTGATGAATAGGTTAGGTCCCTATACCAGAGACCTTGCTACCAGGAGGGTTTGAATATTTAAATTTGCATCTGAATTTAACGGGGTACAAAGTGCTATCTGAAGTGATCTCCTAAATGAGCAAAGATTTATGAACAAAACTTTTTTACATGTTCGTTTAATGAGTAAACTGCTAATGCACATGATTGATTTCATATACTGGAATCAAACGTAGTCTTTGTAAACATTTTATACAGTTGAGTTCTTTTAAATGAGAACTTTCAAAGTCATTTGGCTCTGTTATTCTACCGTAACGTATTGAAACAAACACGGACATTTATGGAGCAGCCTTTAAATGTGCTGACCTTATAAATTTGGGTAACTAAAATAAATATAACCGACGTACCTTACTCTAATACGTGGGTAGGTTAAGTTTTGTTGTTCATCCGTCAAGTTACCAAATGGCAAATGGTTTTTTTCTGGTGTCTGTGCGGATTCAAGCCTAAAATGACAAAGTGTCGCATTCGATTAAAATATGGAAATATACCAAATTCGCAACATGCTAGGTTGATCAAAGCGTTCGCAGCAATCATGCTTTACTTTGGCGAGTAACAGATAAGATCTATTTCAAATGTTTTATTTTTATTAGCGGGCAATGCATATTTATCGCAGACGAGACCATTGAACCCAATAGTCTGCATCACAGTTACCCTCTAAAACGAACTGAATGGGTTCACCAAGACATTGCTCAGTGAATGTCAGCCGTCACCTCTTGTCTTCTGTGTCTCGATTCAACATTTTCAACTTAAAAACCTCCTACTACGAGCAGTGTTCCAAGTTGGATAATAGTGAGTGTTTGTTACAAAAAGCAAACATTTCACTACACATGCATGGCAACTGCGCAAGCTTAAGACCAGGCTTTTTATTTTAGACGAATTAAATTTTAAAACTCGACAATCTCTTTTGGGAGCTCTGAATACACATAAATGAACTCTTTCCACAACTTGATACTACAACTCTAGCTACTTCGCATCTCGATTTTGGGATACACAGTGTGTTGACACTTCTCCTTTGAACAACATATAGAGGCAGAGAGATTGATCTGGCAATACGACTGAACTTGGGTGACGTCACTAGAATGAATTCAACCATGTTCCGACCTGAGGTTCTCGGTTGGCTTTACCAAACACAGACTTATCACTTACTGTGGACCAACTGATTATAGAAAAAAACCGATAACTACTGACAAAACGGTTCCATTTATTCTGTAAAACCTTACTGGGCCTTACTTACACTACTCATAGTAACCTCAAGGGATAAAGTTGACAGCTGCAATCCAGACAAAGACATGTGCCTGTCGTCAACGTCGATCACCCGGAGAACTTTAACTGTAGAACGTGGTATTTACTTGGTACGACAGCTATTATTGACCCAATTATCACGATTATTTTTGGAATAGATGGCCTTCATATAACTAAAAAACCGACTTCAGTAAATTAACCAACAGCCGATTAGCAATGGGGTACTCACGTCCTCTACTCATTTGTTTATAGCAGTTTGACTACCTTTTAACTGCTCTCTCTGTTTTCGGTTGAGTCCAAGTTCTACCGTTATTGAGTAAAAATGCTAACGAATCATTTCTGAGTGTGAGTCCCCAAATCATAAGTGCCTTGCGTACAATAATACTGCATTCGTTCACAAGAAACATTTGATTCGCTCCGACAATTGCCTGACTGCCTAACGCCAAGTGCATTAATTAACGTAAATTTCGCCAGCTGACTTAAAATGAAGTACAGGTGGCAGTTTCAGGAACCACAGACGACAAGTGGCACAAACGCTCAGTTAGTGGTACTAAAAAGCGTAGAAAATCAAGAAGCGAACTGTTGCAGAATCGACAGTTGACACTTTTTGACACAAGAGGACATGCACTTTGTTGAAGCTAGCAAGCTGTGACGTCCAAAAAACAACACTTTTGTAGAAACATGTTTTGAGTAATGTGTGAACAGTAGTAATGATGAAGCAATAAATTACTTGAATTGGCTTCGCACTAAATAATCTTGTTGAAGTATTCAACCGACTTACTTGAACACGCTATCAAAGAAGACGGCGTCATTCTTAAGCTATGAACATGACGATGCTAATTGAATTACTCAACTTGTATTTTCCTTGTAAGCGCAGCCTTAAAGGTGGCTTTGCTTAAAGCACCCAGAATAGTGTGCAGAAATGCTCAATCGTGAAACTACAGTGTGTCAATGGATATAAATTCGAGATTTATTCCTGACGTCAAAACAATTAAAATACTGCTTAAAATTAGGTTGATGCAGCGACCTAAGACATAGTTTGACCAAATACGTGATCTACAAGGTCTTCATTATGTCTAGTTAATCACATCAGAGTTTTGAGTTGATTGTTTGTGCACAAATCATTAAACAGTCGTCATCGGTTTCAACAAAACAGTTAGGGACTTAATCTAGTTTAATCGTACACATCAAGATGTCCAATGAACCAAATTGGGAGTAAAAAATACGCAATTTTTTTAGCCGAAGGTTGAGTGGCTAACCGTGTTTCCGAACAAGGCAAATGACAAACTAATGAAGAATTGGAGTGAGGGAGGGTAGGGCGCAGTAAATGTTTATTTACATTGCAAAAATCGAGAATGCCAAGTTTTCAAAAAAGTTGTATGCTCATGGGTGTGAACAATTCCCTCTAGCTTCATTACGTAAGGGACGGTTAACTGTATGGAATCTAGCAATTTTGCTTCAAATAAAGTGATTTACATTTGTCAAAAGACGTTTTCCATACACAACTCTTTCCACACATAGGATCAAGTAAGCAAATATTGTTACAATAGTAAAAAATTAACCGACGATATTAGACTAGAAAAAGAAAACTTGCAAAGATTTTCATTAATTTGATGTCGGTACGTTCGGCAAAATTTAACTTACAGTACTTAACAAGATTTCGTACCAATGCACACCAATTGTAAAGTGTATCACTTGTTTCACATAGTAAATTGAGTTAATCTCGTAGTTCTGTGAACTGGGTCAAAGTTCGAATGTGTGACAGGTCATGGAGCACATTGAGAGTTGAAGGAGTTTTGATTTGACGAAAGTTCCTAATGGTCAAACCTCATTTGCGATTCTGCATGGTTCCACATTTCGTAACCTTAATGTCAATCAAACGCTTCTTTGGTTTCTTGGCAGTAGGTAAGGAGTGAAATCCAGTGAAATGCTTTCATGGTAATCAACTTAGATGCAGCCTCTTAAAATAACTGGCAGAGACCATTAATAGGCTTAGTAATTAGTATTGTCAAATTGCTTCCCAAGAGCCTGAAATTTTGACAAGACTAATTAATACAGGCAAGTCTGACCGTAGAGTCAAGACCTTTTTTAAAAGGCACGTAAATAGAACCGACAGAAAGTTTCGTTGGCATTAATTTGATGTGGTTTCGTTCAACATAGTTCACAGGTCGGTAGTGCTAAACTATCTTTAAAGGAAAGCTAATTTTGACCGAATGGTAATTTGTATTTACAGAAGATAGCCCTTTTGTTATCAGTCTTACTCTTAGTTATTTGGACTAAAATAAGGCACCATGTAAAGTCCTTTTGCACCCCGAAGAAGCAGTTACTTTGCAATGTTTTCGTTGACACCTTCAAATTTTGTGTATCCTCTCAATCAAATTTCCTGAAAAATTGAAGCATTATCCTACTGGCTTCGTGGTAAAGGAGTCCACATGTGTAAATACAATTTTTATTGGGGGCTGTGAAAAAGGCCCTCAACTTACAGTGCAGAAAGTGGCTCCACTTTTGCCGATTTTCTGTCAGTCTGGTCGAAGGATATTTGAACGGCACTCAAAGTTTTCTGTTGTGGTTGCATGTCGGATTGTACACAGGATTTTGAATTTACATTTTCTTGAAAACTAAAAGAAAAAAACTATTCCAACTAAAACTAACCTTGTTTCCGAAAACAGAACTCAACTTTCTGAATTATCGTCAGCATTTAGTGATAAATAAATGCAGCAAATAAAACTCCCACTTATTAATGTCTTGCCTGACTTAGGGCGACTTTTAATTCTGCAAACAGATGATGAAGGCGATGGTTTCTTTAAGAAAACCATCCTAATTTTTTTCCCCAAAGGCGCTTATTTAAAAGGCTTTGCCAGGTTAATTAGTTGAGTAATACAGAATAAGTTTACTTAAAATAGAATGAACTGTTTTAACATATTTATTTATTGATAAACGCTCACATTCCTTATAATAACATGTTTCAAGATATTTGAAATAAGGAAAAAAATTCTGCATATTATCTTGAGATATATCTTGAGTCCAAAGGGCCTAGCATTTGAAAAAAAGAGATGAGATTGCAAAAGAATACTGCAAATCACTGATATTCCCTGGGAAATATGTCATGAAACAAAATCCAACTTCAATAATACTATAACCTCTGCTTCCATCACGGCGAAGCAAACTTTGGTGTAAGTACCTTCGCAATTTTTTTGCTATGAAGTTTCAAAGTTGGCAGATCTGGAAAGCAATTTAAGTAAAAAGTCAATATGTGGGCCCTCAAGGTTATAGAATTGACCTTAATTTACTTGCAATCTCGAATTGACAATGCTTTTTAGCATCGAGACAAAATAATACTAAAGATAAGATCTTAAAATTTGACTAATTTTATTGACTAGACCGCTAAGTAGCTAGTTGAATAATTTTTAATGTGTGCTTTGTAAAAAGTGAACTTTTACGCAAATACGTCAGATTTGTTACAATGTTAATTCCTCTGCCGCAGAATGTCACATTTAACGTAATTTAATGGTCAGGGTATAATAGATTGTAACCTATAAATAGATCTTCTGCAAAAAGTAAAAAAACATCTAGTCCCTAGCGATATAAGTCGGAAAGTAAAGGCGTAGGAACTTCAAAAAATAAAAGGTTTAAAATTAAGAGCCGGTAGACAGCTAACCCGACGCAAAATGCGGTGCTGTGTAAATACTGCATGGCTTAGTAAATGACCATGTCAACATTGGAAAGGTAGACCACAGCTAAACAAGGCAAACATCTAGCTCTGAGTTGTTTGTTGTTACAAAGATTCCGTCGAAAACCGACTTTAGATTTTCTTTTAGCCCCAAAATTCTCCCGTTTAATAAGAACTTTGTTTAAGTCAAAAAAATAAATTAGTTAACATCTTGCTTATACGATGAAATTTTGTAGTAGGATGTACAATTGCTATTGTTTATGGACCTTCATTTCATCAACATTAGAGATGATTTTACATGACCAGTATTCAAAATTTCCGTATTCAAATAAGATCCTATGCTGTTACTATAAACTGCACTACTACATATTTGTGATAGCTGGCAGGCAAATGTACAGCAGACATTGTAAGGAATTACAAAGGCATTGGAGTGATTCCCACATAACAGGAAAGCTCGAGTGTTCTAAACTGATTATTTTTCCGCCTGGGGCTGAAACATACGGCCCAATGAAAGGTCATCTTAAAAGTTATACACTTTTACCTCTTGATTTTGGCTGAAGTCACCATACATGGCAAACTCTATGGCAACGTAGTCAGTCTAGGTAACTCAACTATAGAACACTTACAAAGTTCTATGCACCGAAGTTGATGGCTTAGGTGGTGGAGTGGGTGAGCCCAAAATCTCCATCGAAGAGGGCCGACGATCCTCTGAAAGAATTGTTTTAGTGTTACTGGCTGCCATTTTTTGCCTAAATATAAACAAGTCTGCTGTGATCGAAAGAATGTCAATGGGCTTGATAGATGATCTCAATAACTAAGATTAAGCATTCTAATTTCCATACAAGTGGGGAATAGGGCAGTAATCAATACAATTTAGCCCTCGGTTCCAAGAATTGCATCATTGTATAAATCTAGTCTAGTGAATAATTTTTTTTTAAATTAACCTAATTTTATTGCTCTTTAAAGTAATATTTTAAGTGAGTAATTCTTCTGCAGAACCTAAGAGGAGCATTAATATCTTCAATTTATATTAAGTAGAGCATTTAGGAGACGAAGTTAAGGGTTAAGAATTAAATGAGGTTGCTTCCCCTGTGCAGATAGAGGCAACCATCGTACACTGCATGACAACGCTTGGCAAACCCATTAATTCTGCCCAATCGGTCATGTGGAAACATTTGGTCCTGCCGTCATCAGCATAACATTCGCCTTAATAGCAAAGTAATTTCAGTCCTCAATTTTTGGGATAGCTATGAATTTTCTCAGCAAAGAACCCATTTTTTGCAGACTTGGGAAGAAAGACATTAAACACCGACACTACTCTAAATTATATGGGGTTAACCTATTACAAATTCGAAGAAAATAAGGTTATATAAAGCATAAAAGTTGTAGGGGGTAATTTTCAGTTATTTTTGCTAACTTAAGGCAGCCACTATTAGTTTACCAAGATATTTAAGCCTGAAACCGCATGGTTACATTGTATTTTTTTGATGTTGATTGTGTAGCAGTTTATGACTCAACACTAATGGGTGGTGCCATTTTCCCCTAGAATTAGCATTGGCATCACATTCTTATTCATCAAAATTTGGATTTAAACGTTCTGGTAATGTTGAAATATTGTGGTATTAAAAAAGGGAAGTTGGATTAATATGGATTTTTGATATTGCTTAAAATTTTTGCGAATTAACAGAGGCAGGATCCTGGATAATAAACCAAACAATAGCACACCTAATGAGGTCCAACATCTTGGTGCTTGTAATCGTGTACAACAATAAAAATGAAACAAGTTTAAAAAATAACTAACATATCGTCTTGTAGCCCAGGCCACCCAGAGAAGAACTATTTTGTGACAAGAATGCAAATATTGCTTAAATTATGACCAATCTCTATACATACTTTTATGGCGAATATGTCTCGTATAAACCAATTTCCTACTTAATTATTCACTTGTTTTTAAACGTAAAATTAACTATTTACATGAGTTTTACTATTTTAAGTTATCAACTTAAGGTAAATTTCAAATCCATTAAAAAACACACTTTGTCAATAATTTTAATATACAATCTTAGTCATTTTATCTTAAAGTATTATGCAATCAATCAATCTTTTCTACGTCCCACACTTCTTGCAAATTAAATTATTTGACACACGCTCTCATAATCCCAAGTCCTGCGAATAACGGATATGGTTCAATTCCAACAGTAACCTTTGAACTTTCCCGTTCCTATATGATTTGCAGCCTGCATTATAAACAAGAACCTCTCAACAACCTATCACGCATCCCCCTTACGAAAGGCCATATTATTTATTTTTACCAAAAATGAAGATGAATCTTATATGAGTAGTGCATTGAAAGTCTAATTCTGTCATAAATAGTACCGGCAGCCAATTTTTAAAGATTAGGGTTAGCAGATATACGAAACGATAAAATCAGTAAAAATGCCAAGGAAGTCCCTAAAATTTAGTTAATGAAAGTAGAAAATTACAAGGCACTATGAAACAAATGCGAAATATTGAATACCACTTTTAAGCTGACATCTTATGCTCGACATCGAATCATACATTTTTCTCAATAAAGCGATTTATGATCATCTGACAATAAGACTTCAGTAACAAAATAGGATGTATAAACCAAAATCATTGCAGATACGATGAAACAGAGTGAAAACCAAGCCAACACCTATAGTAATTGTGTTAAAGCTAATTAGCATAAATAAGTGAATCACCAACTTAAAAAGGTAAACAATGCTAGTTTTCAATTTCATTTGCCACATTGAACTGGGGATTTTTAGGAAAGAAAATATTTAGAGAATGCTTCTTCTCTACCTACCTTGGTCTATCGTCGTCTTCGAAAACTACTTTATAAATTCTTTCAGGAACTCGCATTTCTGCACAAGTTTCTTCAATAAACTAAATTTGTGAAAACATATTTGGTAATACTTGGTATTTCCTTTCACACATATTGGTTTTGAGGACACTAGAAAGCTCACCTTTTTGATGTAACTCTTCTTCTCATTCAACGATATAGGCCTCCACTTGAATGTGTCATACAAGTGAGTGTTATTGCCAGTAAAGACAGATGCAAGCTGATTAAATGCAGCATAAGAAGCGGCCGTAGGAACTTCTTCCATCAAGTGAAAAGCTGTTTTAAACTTCTGGATAATTTTTTCCTCATACTAACATAATTAGACATTGAAATTCAAATCAATAGGTCTACTCGGCTGTGTAAAACTTCGGAAGTACTCATTTGCCAATTTAAAATGTGTCGATGAACGTCATTTAGCATTTGCAATTCATCTGTCTTCATGATAATAATCTGGGCTAGATTAAGACACATTTCTAAGTTGTCCGACTTTATCGCCTACAACATTAGCATCACATTCGGCTACTTACCCATTTTAAGATGTTAGTTTTAAACGATATCACCTTTTCCACCTCCGAAATTTCATTTTCCAATTGCGTGACATAACATCGGAGAGATGATGTTTTACAAGAATTCTCCATTCGTGATCAGAAAACAATACAGTTTTTAACAGTATGGTTTGTGCTACTAGCCATCAGACATATGCTAAAAAGCTTAGACTTGCTTATTTGAGCAACTGTACCACAACCCAGTTTCGTAGGATGAGCCAGAACTGGGAATTTAAAATACCGCTCTGTGTATAATTTGCTTGAAGGTCATTTTATAATTTTACTCATTTTTTTATACAAGTTACCTAATTTGATAATCACTTAAGTATAGTTCTCATCGATAAAGAAAATATCGTAAAATCCTGTTCAGGGTACATCTATTTAGCAATGGTTTAGTTGGATAAATTGAAACAAGGACAGAACATTTCGTCAGCAGAATTATAGACTGATCTGATCTCATCTCATTTGATCTCGTGTTGTTAAATGTTTCATAAGATAAGTTAAGGCAATAAATGTTAGTTAATCACAGTAAATACTTCTGTCTTATTTAAGAATCTCCTTAACTTCTCTAAAATTGGTGGGACTTCGTCATGTACTGCTAAAGACGAATTGGTTATTTTAGGTATTTTCGATAAAGTAGCCGAAAATACTAATTAGACCGTCTTAAAATGATCAGTCAATAAATATGCATGGTGGTTTTAATCAAGTTTAATTTTTACATCGTTAAAAGCCTGATTGCGTTGCTGCATGTGGCATCAAACTGCTTTATAAATAAAGCAATGACTCACGATTTTAAAGTACAATAGTAACACTAATTTCCGTCATTATTAATAACGTTAACTATTATTTGCGTTTATTAGAACACAACTCACTATAATTTGGATATTTGGTGTAATTTTTACTTAAAACTAACAAAGAAACCCATTACACATTATAAAAATGGAACTGCCATAAGCGATGGAGCATTGCTAACTGCCACCGAACGCATGCAAACGAGGCCTGTTCACTGATTGATTTGGCCCCAATGACTTACCCTTATAACCTATTTGTTGTTGCTTAAAATCGATAATCACGCTCACGAGCTCACACGCAAAGTCAAAATTAGCTGGTTTGACACTAGTAAAGGATCATATTTAATTTTGTCTGTATTGTCACCCTTTCTCTAGTCCTTACGGGCAGTTAACTAGCAGGGTTTTAAGGTATTGCACTCAAAACACTTTATCAGGTGGCATTTTAAAACCTTTATAAAGAGTTACAGGCTTCTATTCTGTTACAAACGACCAGTTTGAATTAGCTCCGTCTTCGACAAATTATTTCCCGTGTCAAACAAGGTGATATGTCTCCTTTACCTAGTATAGTATATTCATTTATTTTTTAAGTCATAGTGCACATGACTCCAAGCCCTCAAGTCTTCAAGCACAGTAAGCAATCGTGACGACCCACCTGTAACGGCGACGACTTGCTTAGGATTTCAGTCTACTCGCCTACTGTCTGTTACAAATACAGATAACAGGTTACGTTTCGCTATCGACGTTGGTGTTGAGGTTAACTCAATTCTCCTAGAATCTAGAATCCTTTTGTATACGAATTCAAGCCCCAAAATACCATCCGTTGTAAAGTTTAGTCAAAAATCTGTTACCCTAAATTTGGGTTTAAGGTGATCATTTCGAATCCATCTGATTGATTATGCGTTTCCACAGTCATTTAAAGTCATCTGTTTGTACAAAAGCTACATCTAAACCACTAGCATATTACTACTGATTTATCTCTTTTTGCAACACAGATTTTGCTGAATCACTCTTCATATCCGACACTGGTAGAGTGTTTCAAGAGTAGTTGTATATACATATACTGGTTAACCTTTGCCATTTACTCCACTTTTTGTCGCAATATACATTGTTTAGGACAACCTGAACAAAAGGGTTCAGGCACCGGTTCGCCTTTGTTGTTCTTCAATTTCACCAAGTTAGTCTATTGTTGTTTAAGCTGTTGTATTTCAGAGAATCTACTAATTAGTTGGGCTTGATGGTTATTAGCAAAACTGCAAAAGAGGGCATCGATTCAACTTTAGCACTGTCTGGCTGGTGAATAGGTCACTATTTCCAGCATGAATATCAAAATCCCCTTTTCCTGAAGGAATTTTGACTACTCTTAACAAACGTTGCCTCGCGACAGGTATTTATTCATTCAGACTTTTTACATCCCCACAAGTCGTGGTCCGTATGGCTTGCGTCAAGCAGCCCTTAAAACCACCTTACGGTGGCCCCTTTAAGGTCATTCGGCTCCTAGACAAACTTTTTCAACAATTGATAGAAATGAATCACAGGATGCTGTCAGCGCAGACCATCTCAAGTTTGTCTACACTGACATCAACAATGTCCCTACCTCACATCTAAGCAGCGATTAACTTGACCTACACTCTCTCGCATTACCCACCTTCCCTTAACTGCCACTTTGGTCGACTCCTGGGCTCCTGCCCGCTTTGCTGATACGAGTCAATAATCTTCTAGCATTTATTGTGTCCCAGCCACCATTCTCGGGGGGCGGGGGACTATTAGGCGTGATGCGCGTGACTCAAGCTTGGTCACGGGTTGATCCAGCATCAATGACTCACCCTTATCATTCATTGGTTGCTTTTGTCGATAGCGCGATAAGCACGTTCACACATTTTCACACAAAGACATATTTAGCTGGCCTGACACGAATACGCGGTCGCATTCGCTATTGTCTTTCTGGTTTTTCTTTTCGGATTGTTATGGTCCATTACCTAGCCAGGCTGGACGGTGGAATAGGTGGTCTTGCAAGCGATGCATCACTTCCACAATTTCAGCGCAATGTAATATAAGGTTTGATTGGTAAAAGACTAAAGACATTATGTGGTAAGATTAGGCAATTATCTGTACAGAAAAAAGCTTAATTTGAAATTTTTTCGAGAGCTAAAATGAAAGCAAACAAGCAAATGTAAATAAGAAATCATCGAATCACTACGAAGGAATGCAACACTGAAAATGCTTAGTAATGATAGTAGGAGTAGAAGCAGTAGTAGTAGTAGTAGAAGTAGTAGTAGTAGTAGAGAGATGCAGTTTATCTCAAATAAACGAATAAGAACTGGCGTGTATTCTCATGGACATAAAGTAAAAGCAGAAACGTTGTGGTTGCATCGAATTCAAAGTCAGTGGAGTAGATACATATCCAAATCTAATTGGTACAAAGCCTTCTACTGGGCTTCTTTGTCTTTAATCTGTCATCCATGTACGTTCATGTTTGAGGGCCTAGCTCTCCATCGAAAACCGGTATTTGCTTACCTTAGTCAGCCATCCACAGTGTTCAGGCATTCGCGATTCTTAGGACAGGTTGGTTCTTTGGATTTTGCATTGCGGTCATCGATTTCGCATCACCCGGTGTGTGCATACGTGACGCCGGTTAGTAATCAAGGGGCAAGCGAACTACCACAGCTCATTCTGACACTAATTTCCTGAGCACAAAGATAATGAGATTTAGGTACGAATGAGCTATCAACATGCCCCATTTGCTGCGATAAATCAGAAAAGTAGGAATCTCACAAACAGCTTGCATATTGTCCCATGTCATTTTATAAAAGCAATTACTACTCACGTGAGGGCAAGTGATTACGTGTTTGTCCGTATCTATGGCGCCAAGCAGCCCTTAAAACCACCTTATGATAGCCCCTCGAAGGTCATACGACGCACAGACCATCATTTCGCAATTAATGGAGATGAGTCGCAGGATGCTGTCAGGATAGACCGTCTCAAAGTTGCCTACGTGGATGACAGCAATGTACCCTTTTCATACCCAAGCAACGATGACCATGCCCCACACTCTCTTATACTCCCACCTTCACCTACTTCTCGTTTCGGCCGATTTCTTGGACTGATGTTTGCTTTGCCGATTCGAAACGATAACCTTTGAGCATTTACTGTCTCTCACAGCCAACACTCTCGGGTGCAAATATATGTAGGGGACTGTCAGCGGACTCACGTGAGTGAGGCCTGTTCACGGGTTGATCTGGTGTCAATGACTCACCCTCATCCTTCATTAGTGGGTGTTGACAACCGAAAATCACGCTCACGGACTCACTCGCACACACACGGTTGGCTGGTTTGACCCTAGTAAACGATCACATTTGCTGTGTTGTTACGGCCTGTTAACTAGCTGGGTCACAAGGCAGTGAGAGCAAACCACTACGGAAGCGTGAGGGATCAAACATAATAAAATCGAGCCACACGCAACAGAGAAATGTTGACCTTTTAGCAGAAGCTCACAAATCGATTTTGGTCTAGTCGTGTAGGCTTTGAAAGTGTCTCTTAAGCAAGTCTGATTACTTTCGCAAAAAATGAGGCTTTTTTATTCCTGCTATTGTGCCTATTCACGCCCTTAAATCCTTAAATGCCCCCACCATGTGTTTCCGATTGCAGTCATAAATTCCAGATAAGGCGCTTTATAAGTAGCGTGAAAGCCAATTTTCATGCAATATATTGCAATATTAAAACAGAGCCCATTCAATTATCTTACTAAATATTATTCGCAGACAGACTTCCCAGGACAATTATTTATAAGGCACCGGTTATTATAATTAGATCCGTTAAGGAAAATGATAAACGAGAGTTGCACAGATTCATTAATTTCATTGCTAATGAATTCAATCATCCTCTGTCAAATGGTATGGTCGGGTGTTTTCACCTTCAGTTAGTGACAGCCAATAAGACTCTCGTACTACTTTTCCTCTAACTTTTTACTAGCCAAAAAGACCTAGGTCGCTCCGATACAGAGCTATTTTCCCATCTTTCATCAACAAACCAAGGTTGAAACCGAATGTTGGTCCTTTCAATGAAAGGTACACCGCTAGAATCATACAATCAGGTTGGCACGTATAATAGCCAAATCGTTATTGTGCACAAAACGAACAGCGCCTTTGTTTCAAGCTGGTAAATTTTCGGTCTCATTTCAGATTCTAAACATTTTCAGAACCGCCTTTACCAATGGCCCAATTTAGGCTGCACTCCGACCATCAACTAGCATTGCGATTCTGTTCTCGAAAAGTGAGATGTAAAGGGTGTTATTTAAAGCCCATCACCTCTGTCGACACATGTCTAGACAACTCGATACTTCAGACTTTCTGTGCATCTCCCCCGTCCCCAGTCTGAGAGCTCCTATCACTCATGCGAACATGTACACAAGATCGCCACTATTCACCCAAATTTTCTGTCACTCTCAACAGGCAGTTTGTCATTCGGATACCTGTATTCTTACGGCTTCATCCAAATTCCAATGCTTGGCATCCTCCACCAGTCACGTACCTCCATGTACACGTTTGCGACCTGAAAGTATACACGACTCTGTGTGCTCAGTAAACACGGCATAACGGCACAAATGTGGACTGGCTTAATAAATGGTCGAGGCTCTCTCGTATGCAGCCTGGATATGTCATTCCGCAAGGCAGATTTCTTCTGTGGGTCCCAGTAATCCAAAATACACAACAATATTCCATAAATTTTTTAAAAGCCATTCCTGCGGATTGCAGGAGACATCTGACAATATTTCAAGAACCGTTCTCTCTTCTGAGAGAAAAGCTGATGGCTTTGTCTCATGACAAATAACTGCATCTGTCAAAAGTGTTCTTTCCGGTCCACTCAAATTTAACCCAGCGTGCCTTGCTAATGTACGCAATCACTTTTCAACCAATTATTTTCAATACTGCTGGTCGCCGTGCACACACACACACACACGTAAAAGTTAAAAAACCAGCAGAACACAAATGCATTGCAGAACTGTACCTTAACTAGAGAAGAGGCAAGTACAAACCCACTGATAAGCTGCGGGTCACAAGGATGGTAGTGTCGATTTACACAGCCCTTGTATTTAAACAAGGGCAGTTTAACCACACATACAACTGACATTGTTCTAACTACTAAATGAACGGGCTTGCTGCTTCACATCACAACTCGCCTTGGTACTCTCTAAACATGACGGGTTGCAATGGAACACACTGTAGCTCGATCAATTCAGATAGTTGATAATTCATGTTTGGCCGAATGATCCAATAAACTTTTGGGACTTAATGTTCGATGACACGAATTAGTTTAACAACAAAATTGTTGCAAACCTAATGTGCTGAGGGGTGTTAGGTTTAATTTCGAATCAGTCAAAGTGTGTGCAAAGCTAAAATCGAGGAAATCCCTCGTCTGTATCGGTTGAGGTTGCTTTTTATGGGTGTTAGAAGACACCCGCAGCTATGACGTAGTTTTTGCGAAGTCATTCGAGCATTGTCCAATGTGTGGAAATTTCGGAACGAAAAAGCAAGATTAATTAATTGCGTAAAACCAAACAAGTTGTTTAAGTCACTACTAAACTAAAATGCAGCATTTTTAGTGGGGTAAGAAAGTATTTTTGAGAAAAGTGGAAAAGGTAACTATTTGATGACCGACCGAATGGCCATTCGCATGCGTCCGAGACAAGCACTCAAAACCCCACGTTGCTTCACCATTTACCACCTCAAATACAAAGCGCCAGTTGAGTCGGAACGTTAGCGTACGTTGTGCGGCAGCGAGAGTCGGTGTCAACAAGAGAAAAAGCGCACAACAACAGGAGAGGATTTTGCCGAAACATTAGACGGATACTATCGAGTCAGTAGAAACCTTGCAAAAACTACTGCACAGTACCATCTGTCACAAAGCTATTAATTTCAAACGAGCAATTTAGTAGATGCCGAGGCTTGCAAACAATGTCAATTGGCGAACGTGAGGACAAATTGAAGCGAAATTAATGACTGTATTTAAAAATCAGGCATTTAGAAGACCGAATAATGTAGGAAACCATTTTGACAGCACAAGGCCAGTCGTTGTCAAGCGCATGGGTTTCTAGAATTCCATGATGACTATAGAACTGAGACAGTTGAAGTCACGCGAACTGTTGTTGGAAAGGCCATTTCTAATATTTCTTGCCATTGCTAACGGGTGTCGACCAACGGTAACTGCGACATCCCCTAATGGACCCTGTGAGATCGATGACCCAAGGAGCCTGTGTTTGGCCTAAGTAACGAGACGCGCAGTAGGAGGAATCTCATGGCAATGCCGGCGATGAGAGCAGCACATAATTGAATACACAATTTGTCGGCTCAATGGCGGTCAGCTAAAGAAGTTGGACAAAAATGTGTGACAAGAATACAATAGTCAAAGAGCTTGTGACCAAATGGATGTGAGTATCACCAAACAGCAACACCAGCACCAACCATCCGTCGACAATGCAGAAGGACGTACATCACTAGGGTAGGTGCAGGAGGTCTGCAATCAATAGGCAGTTTGACCACCTACTTTGGACTTCGCGAATAGCCGCTTGCATTGCTTGGACTTATCTGGTCTTCTGTTGGATGGTGCTTAACGTGACGGGTAGTGTTCGGGCAGTCCGCCACGGGGGTTGTGGGGCGCCGTCGTTGATGAGTTTGGTGGTGCTGTCGACAACGACTATGGCATCGTCTTAAGTAGCTAGTTGGCTACTGATGAAGCACGATAATGAACTTGCAAAACCAACGTTGTATTCGGTGATTTTGGATATCGAAGTCGTAGCTCGGTAAGACACGTGCGCTCCAATGGGTGGAGATTGATGCGTGAGTTTGCAACCCATCGTCGGAACCGAATATCGAAAGTGGTGGCTTCGGGGTGTGAATCTGCGTAGAACGGCGTCCACAAATGGGTATTGCAAAAAGTAATGCTGCCAGAACTACGGCAATGGCTCTCATCTAGATCTGTCAGTAGATGACACCATGCAGACATCAGTGATGAATATACACTCGGTTTAGTCTTCGAAATGTCGTTAGGAAACACAGCTAGGCTAGCAGGTCTGTTGCAACGATTGGAAGCGTCACTTGCTATAATGATTTGTGTGTACTGATCATAGTGTGGCAATGCCCTGCAAGGACTAATGATTATTTATCTGAGTTAATATAAGGACGCACCAAACTCATCACAATATATGCAGGACATAACCTATCTATGTAAAGGATCCAGTGGTGGCAGAACTCGCTTCCAGATAACAACCTCTACTTTATTTGGTCACAGATGTTTTAACTTTTGTGAGATAACACATACTAAGAGGATTAACGCGAAACAACTAAGCGATTAACTGTCTCCTTATAAGCCAGCTCCTATTGTTTACGCAGATTCCTTTTTAACATCTAAAGCTATCACGCCGGGCCCCAGGGCTCACACCAACGATTTAAATGACCCTTCAGACTTAACTCGGTCTCTGGGGTCACAGCATTGCTAGCAAATCTGGTCGTCTGTATTTTTTTCACACAGAGCGGAGATCACAGAAAACAGCTTTGAGTTACCGAATGTCTTCAAAATATCAGTTACTGACACATCGGAGGTCGGGGCTGCGCAAATACGCAAACTAGGCTTCTGCGTTGTCTGGGAAGCATTTAGCATGTTGAAGTAGCTTCCGTTGTACTTAATGGTAGCTAAAACATCGCAGAAACACCTTTTGACGCATTCAAACGCCAGTCTCACGAAGTTAAAAGACCACATCACGGACGCTCGGTGAAGTCGGAGCTCGCTTAGACATGCGCCATTCGAATTAGCTCATGCATGTCAGTGAATGCTATTTGACAGCTGACACCACAAGTGTACCAATAATGCAATTTTTGTCATCAATATCATTCAGCAAAAGAGATTCATTTAGCCTCACATATCCCAGCGACAATAACTCACAACAAGTGTAAAATACCACTCTCAGTGAAGCTCGTGTCGTGCGCAACGACGACAAATGGAAGTCTCCGCCAGCACGCATATCGAAGTATGGTCGACTGCCAACGCTCCAAGGAGTTAGACGACGACGACGACGACAACTTCCAATTAGCAGTGTCTGAGAAGTGATGCAGAACAGGGGGAGATAAAGTGACGATGACGCCAGTGGGCGTTGACTGTGATGTCAAAGACGTCGCGGATGTAAACGTCCACATGGTTGCATGCGTAATGCACTAATGCTGTGCTTGGTGATGCGGTGTGCAGACGTTGAAACAAGGTTACGGACCTGCATATCAATTTCACTGTTCCAGTGTAGACGATGTGAAGGTGAGAAGGAGTATGACTAGTCCCACAGCACGCGAATTTCACGTGAGGATAGCAGGTGTCCTGACAAAAAATGCAGGAATTGAGGACGCCGGTGTAGCTCATGCTTTTTGATTTCGTGCAGAGATCAGTCCTAGTTCGTGATAGCTACAAAAGTGTGTCGACATGAAGTGTGATTAATTGAGAAATTTAGCAGTGGCTGTTATTCCGTGAAATCAACTGATCTACCTAAACCCATACATTTTTTTTTCGGAGAGGCAAATTGGATGTCACGGTTTTCGCAATGTGCTGAAATCTTTTTCCGTGTATGGCAATGTCTTGACGATGCCTTTAATTGCATTGCAGTTTTACGTTTATGTTAAATTGGCATCACCTCCACATGAGAATTTTATTTGGGCTAATGCCTCCATGATAGATTGCCTATGATTAATTACTGCCAAGAAGGCTTAAATTTATTCTGAATTTTGTATTTGCGAGTTTGGTATACTTTTCGCCTACAAATGTGTTACCCTTTTGCCTAGAGTAAAAGTTTATTTACGAAACTTGGGTTTTAAACGCTGTCGTGGATCATCGCGTACCTGATATTTCGCCACATGTATCGACAACATGGAAGTGGTATTAGTCAATAACTCCAACGTTCAGTGCTTCCACATCCAGTCTACTTCCGTTGCTGAAGTCATTTCGTGTGCCGACGCCGGATGAAAGAGTACGCCTTAGACAATTTTCAGTAGATTTCACCTGCTAGTATTTCCCCTCCTACAAGAACTAAGCAACAACGACGCCCTGAAAATGGACGTACAAATTACGTCGATGTACTGCTGGTTACAACTTTCGGCTTCATTACGTCACTACGCCGCACTTTTCCTTGCTTCCTTGGCGTTGGTGTCGCCTACTGACTTGAATCTCCCACTTCGTTAATTTACAATGCAATTTTGTTTGCAAATTTTGTGCACACCTTGCACATTTAAATAATAATTTTTCTTAAAATAGACTTTCTTAATTCAGGTGACATCCTTGTACTAGCCTCACACATTGTCAACGCAAATGTCATGAGTACGAGGCGATGAAACGCTGGCTTAACTTCAGTTTGTATTGGCCCTGTTGTGAGTGGACCTGAAAACTACATGCCCAGGTCTGTCAGAGACATGAAACTCAAATGTTGGGCAAGATCAGAGAGCAACCGACCAAACCTTCCAAGCTGAGGTGTGTCAGCGGATCCATCGACTTTTTGAATTTAGTCCTGACTGTAAGCAGCAGGTTTTAGGAACTGACTTTTTTTTGGTGCACAATATGGCATTTTTCGAATATAATTGCATGAAAACGTGGACTGCATTATAATTTAACTTGACGCGTTTAAACCTTTCATCGAGACTTTCTATGTTTGTTGACCACTTGGCGCGATTTGTGGGTTTTCTGGGCGTTTCTGATAGTTAATATTGGTTTATGTGTTTGCTCTCCAACTTCTTTTTTTTACATTAATTTTGGTACCTTTAAATCAGCTTTTTTTGCTGTTGTAGAAAATTTTTTATGTTTAATGCGCACTTTCTTAATAGACATCCGCGAAAATAACATGTTTTAAATTTGGGAGCCTTTCGATCTCACAAAGTAGTTGATGACATAAATGCCAGATTTAGGAGACTTTCATCAAATTGTTTTAGACAATTTTGAAGGTGTTTGGAGTAGGATATCTGTACCTGCTTATATTGTTTTTTTTTAATTCCGTTTTTTGCGTATTCCTGCTTTTGAACTACTACTGTAACGTTTTCCGAATTTAGCATTTCACTAACAAAGATGTTGTCGACCAAAATTTTCCCTTTAAGAGTGATCTTCAAAGTGTTCTTCTTCCATCCTACTGTAGCTTTAGATAAAATGTTTAATACGGAAAGGCATCTATTTTGCAAAACTCATGACTACAGCACATTCACAAACTGATTTGATCGCTCTGAATGTTACTGTTGTATTCAGGATGTTATTTACTGAAGGTCACTTTCATTTGACACTAGTTATTTCTGTTATGGTTTAAGGAAAAAAATATGAATCAAGTTTCATAAAGCTGCTTACTAAAGATTTAACAAAAAATAGTCTAGTCGACAATTGAGCATTACCTGGTTTGTACTAACTTGGATCAGTATTTAAAGTTTTTCGTGAAAAACACGTGGGCTAGGTTTTTGTCTGTTTTCCTGTAGTCAGTTTTTGCTTTATTATCGCACCAAACCACATTGCCCGAGTAACTTTGTGAATACCTATGTTTTTTTACCGTTTAATTCACTAATCTCTGTCGAAATTAGTAATTCGCTAAACTCGAGTCTGTGCATGGTGTTTTGGGGCTTGTACTACGCATTCTTATCAATTACACCCTGTAAAGCAAACACCTTGTATTTTTTGGACGTGTCTCCTAATGGCAAGCAATGTTGTTTATTAACATTGACTGTACGAGTTCGGTTTATTCTTGAGGCATGTTAAAGTTACCTTATAAGCAGCTAATTGTCATGCTAAAAACTGTTTTGTTATTGTCATACATCTATAAATTTGGTATTTACCACAATCCATTGTGTCAATGTAACTATTTCCCAGAAGTAGCGACACGTTGCCTATAACAAGGCTAACGGCGTCATTTTCGTTATTTGTTTTATAACACACAGTCTTTTTCAAAAACCAGCCTTTCTGCAACTCTGTAGCTGTACAGTGTTTTGCTGGTTATATTGTAGTTATTCAACTTCAAATGAATACGTTATAGACTACTGTATTTGCTTAAAGTAGTTTTCAGATTTCTAATTTTTATATATTTCCATTTCTATGTGAATGCCAGTAAAAATGAACGAGTCACCTGGTTTCATCTTCATACGTTTCGGAATTTTTGTGGCAGCTCTTTATTTTTGTGTTCTTGGCCTGTTTTCTCTCCCATCCGAATATATCCATGAAAACGCAGGTAAGATGCTGTTGATCTATATTGGAATGCACTAGCTGCAGTTAGAATAAACGAACCTCGAGCACCTAACGTTATTCTTATGGTTGTGGATGCCCTGCGACCAGACATGATTGGCTCAACCAAATATTACCGTAATTGGCCAAACCTGCGAGCTGTCATAGAGAAAGGCATCGTTGACTGTTCCACTGCATCTTTGGCTACACCATCCGTCACAGGTCCCCGTATCAAAGTGAGTTTTTCTTTTCTGCTAAAAAAAAGCTTTCAATAGGCCATTGCAACTGGACGCATCCCTGGATTTATTGATATCCTTTACAACCTAAATACAGTTGGTGTTAAACAACCCTCCTGGGTCCAATACATGGTTCAGAATAACAAGCGTATTGAACTTTACGGTGACGACACCTGGCTGAAGCTATTTCCCGATGCATTCAAGCGCTCGGATGGTACAAGCTCGTTTTTCGTCACGGATTTTTACGAGGTACTTGTGTCTTTTTAAGCATAAGCGAACAACTAAAATGTATTTATTTTCAGGTAGACACCAACGTGACTCGACATCTCGAAAGTCGTCTGTCTGTGCCCGATGATTGGGATCTAATGATTTTGCATTATCTCGGACTGGATCACATAGGTCATGTTCAGGGTCCTAACGGTGATGCCGTGTCATCGAAACTGTGGGAGATGGATCAAGTTGTTGGAAAACTAGTCAATGAAATGGTGAGCTTAAATAAATTCATCAAGATACAGCACAGCTTGGCAAGATGAAGAAAATTTCGGGTCCCGTTCTTTATATTTTACGCATTCTCAGTTGCTACTGATGAATTTTTAGACTAGTCCTTCATTATTAAAGTAGGTAATATTTCGAAGGGCCCCATTTTAATTCAGCACTTCGTATGGTGCCTTTCTAAGGGTTAACAGTTGTTCATAATAATATAAGGTGTAGTCAAGTTTTTTGCAAAAAATATGCTGCTAGTTTTCGGATTTATTTTAGGAAAAGTCAGGCAAAGGTGACTGGTTGATTATTTTAACTGGCGACCATGGAATGAGCGATCAGGGCAGCCATGGAGGTGGTTCTTATTCTGAATTAAGAACAAGCCTGGTTCTCATTAGCCCTAAATTTCAGACTATTCGCCAGAGTGGTTCGGTATGTTACCTAATTCCTCATCATCACATCTTACTGCTACGTATAACCTATTTATTTAGAGCATCTTGATGAAAGTCCCATGTTAATTCTTTACTCTGTTGGAGAATTTATTCTTATTTTACGGCGTTTATATTAAAGTACGTCATATTTATTTCAAACATAGAGCTGGCAGTTAATTATTAACTTTTAGTCCGTCATTTGTTTCGGTCCAGCAAATATATGTCTCATAGCTGTATTATTATTTCATCCAATTATCCACAATAAAACAAAAATGTGTAATTACAATTACCTCAAATACTTAAACGGCGGTTTGTAGTTGTGTCCTTTCCTTTTCTTTCGTAGTGATTTTTGGTTTGCTTTACTCCGCAGAGTGCTTTCCTACGGTTTCGATTGCAAGACCTAAAGCTAGCATTTTCGCCTATTATTTACTAATTGCTATATATGTCCTTTAAAATTTGACTCACTATTTCTTTCTCCTTTAGGCATGCACTATAGAAAAAGGTGTATTTGAAGCCAAGTCTGATCAGACCGACATAGCTACGCTGATAGGCCTGCTGACCGGTGACGGTGTTCCTGCTGGCAGCATCGGCGTTCCACCTGTCCGTGTTCTGCAGGCTTTTTGGCCCAACCCACTTTCCCGATATGGCGTCCTCTTGGAAGTCCTAGAACATTTGCGTCGGCTAACCAAATGTTTCGACACTAATTGCAACCACGAACTTCTTGTTACCAGTGAGAGTAAGTATTTATCATTCCTTCTTTACATTCATTTACTCTTACTTACCTCTGTGGATAAGCAATTTATTGTTTTACCGGGTGCATTGTGGGTCATGTCTATAGTGATTTAGTCTGCATGCTAGCCTATTTTAGATTTAACATTTTGTTCGAGCATCTTATAATAAAAAAAACATCGGGTTAATAATTGTATTGTTTACAACCTGAATGTAGTGGGTGTAAAACAACCCTCCTATATCCACTACATACGATAGTTGTTGGAGTGCAATTATGTAGTGGGTTTTAATGTTTAGCGCCTACGTGTGGTTTGAACAGCGTCTAGCTGCTAGTTCAAACATCACAAGGAAGCCAACATTGCCTCAAGACAGTTGTAACTCATTTTGAAAAATGCAACTTTTAGTTTCGAAGTTGAATCAACTATATAGTGAAATCTCGTCACTGGTGCAGATGTGTTCACCCTCGTCATCGGTGCACCCGACCTGCAACCGAATGTTGACCGACGTGGAAGGAATGACCGTGCAAGTTGTTAATCTACTCACCACCTTCCAACGGCGAACTCTGCTTCACGCAAATAATAAACTGAACGTTAATTTGGTCGGCTCAGCTTGCTTGACTATGGTGGCTGTAAGATGCGACGTCTTCCTTTACCCCTCCGCAGAATGCGATCTAAACCTGTTATTCTTTTACACAGATCGCCATTTCCTTTTTGGCACCTGGTGTTTGGGATATTATTAGCCTCAATAGGTTCAACATTAAGGTAATACATAATACATTTAGAGTGTATTTTATGCAAAGCACTCCATATTAGTTCCTTCCCCTTTAAATGCAGTCGAATCAGAGTGTCCGTGCACAGATCTTCAGTTTGTTGGCGATCTTTTCTCTCGGTTCCCTTCTTCTTCATCTGATTTCCCTGACTGCGAGTAGTTTGATTGAGGAAGAACATCGAACCTGGTATTTTTTCGCCACCAGCTCCTTGTACTTCCTAATCGTTTTGATGATATCGGAGCGGGGAGTTGTAGTCGGAGGCGGGTCAGCTCTTTTGGTAAAGTGCAAGGTGATTGGTTTACTTGCCTTCATTCTCTGCCTCGATCGGTTTCTACTGAATGCGCTCAACCAGACGGGAGATAAATGGATCCATTTACCAGATCTCACCAATTGGTTGTAAGCATTACCTAAATTGTTCAGTTTTAATCAGGTGGTCTCTTCGCTTTTTTGCGCAAATACTCAGGAGTAGGCGTAACGAAGACATCGGTAGCTTTGCGTGCCTGTTCCTCTGTACTTCTACTCTTTGTAGAGATTCCCCCAGATACATTACAGCAGTTCTTAAAAAGGTGGCGGAATAGCCACGAATGCGTTTTCGAGATTTTTAAAATGTCAATGGTTTGTTTACTCTTTGGCTGGCTATTTGTTGTGATAGGATATTCGCCACCACGAAAATCTTGCTAATTGCAGGTAAAATTCCATGATTTGATCAACTCTTATACAAACTAGTACTGAATAACGGACTAGGGATAGAATATTTGTGTGGATGCAGTAATTAAAACAAGGGATCGCGTCTCGCTAATCAAACTTTTGGAATGCCCTTTAAATTTCTAGCGAGGATAACGTAGCCTATCTATGGATCATCCAGGTGATGGCATGGATTGTAATACTGCTCTCGCGAGCACTCCTCTCTCAGCCTCCGAACACATTCCGCAGGCAGCATCGGCGTACAGTCTTCGCCTTGACATTGGTTGCCTTCAGCCAACTTGCCTATCGCATAATTTGTTACACTGCTGGAGGAAATCGGATTCACCATGACTCGTAAGTTTGCTGTCTTATTTTCACCAGTATTTTTTTACCGCATGTATGCCAAACCAATGCAAACTATGTATTTTCAAGCACGTTAAACCGTCGGGGACTCGTGGACCTAGATTCAGTTGCCATAACGAAAGCACAAGTGAATACGAATGCAGGATAACCTCGAGTCCTCTACCTTTGTTTATTTTAAAATTTCCCAAAAAGTAGTTTTGGTGGCATTTGTCTAGAATGTAGACCGGTAAAATGGGGGTTGTCTGACTTGTATCTTCACCTGCAGGTGGGCCTCTTCGCTACTGTCCGCTCGGCTAGCCTTTGTCTGTTTGGCTGTCGACCTGATCTGCTGTTTCTGGTTTCTCTTCGACCTCATCGCCCGGTCTGGGAGTGTCGAGTCCCCTCGAATCCTGACGGGTTCCCTAATTTTTACCAAGTCGGATAATATTTGGCCCGTGCTGAGTCCTGTCCACACATTTGCTCTTCTTGCAGTCCTTCTGGGTCGTCCTTCGGGCATTGTTTTGTGGGCTGGCGTAATACTTAAGGAGTCACTCCTAGCCTATGTCTTTCACATTGAATTCACCTCTATGGGCGTTTTGTGGTCGGAGTCTCACTCGAAATTGACCTACTTTATTGGCATGTGCTACTGGATAGAGGGGTGGACAACTTTCTTCCAGCAGGTATGCTTACTTTACTTACAGCTTGTGTTTCATTCGTTAATATTTTGCTAGTTTCCTAATAAAAAATTATTTGTCGTCTTGAAAAAGGCTTTTCTCATACTTCAATAGTGTACACGAAGCAAGTAATTTTCCTCATTATCCAGCCACCTTTAAGTTCTCAGTAGATTTTCTGCTATAATTTGTGGCGTTTATTTACATATTGAGAAAGTTCTTTTGTAGGGTAATTCCAATAAACTCTCCACAGTCGACATGGCGGCTGGTTACGTCGGCCTCTCAGAACACTCAAACGTTTTGTCGACTTTAATGGTCGCGTGCTACACGTATGCTGGGCCAATCTTTTGGCACCTCTCCCTATTCTTCAGATATTTAATCTATTTGCACGGCGGTGATAGAGCACGTTTATTGCATATAAGAAACTGCATTACCGGTTTTTTGCTTGGTCTTCTTACCGCAGTTACTTCTGTATCGGCGATCGTGTGTCTTATCATGCACTCTCACCTTTTTATTTGGACAGTCTTTGCGCCTAAGCTATTCCTTATGGCTGTTTTCTGCTGTGTCGCCCTCCCACTTTATGTTTTGATTTTTGCTGTCTATTCACTGTTCTAGACCATTGGTGTGCCATTGGTTTTTTCCTTAATGAAAGTGGTGGGCGAAGTGGGACTCAAAAATGCTCAGTCGTGCGCCTCTCATAGTTGCACTGTTTTCAAACCTTGTCAACTCTGAGCAACGGATACGATCCCGGTCACCGTGTATTCCCATGGTTTGTTGGTCAATTTTACCGCCCACAAAGGAGTGCTCATCGCACTTTTTCGATGTCATAGTTTCTTTTTAGCACGCCGTTTCGATAAACAATGCCTTCAATCGTTTCCCATGACTTAGGAAAGTGAAGGCACGGGGTTTTTAAGTTGGTTACTAGGGTTGGGAAACTCTTCACTGTTTTTAATATTTTAAAAGAAATGAAAATTTAATAAACACCTTATTTTGTCACTGGAATAAGCATCAAAACTATTGGGTCCGTCAAGCAATTGTATCACTCGTTTCAGCGCTCTTTATTAGCTTTACGAAACTATCCAAAATCGTTTTAAGTTGGTAACTTGGCGCATTGAGTGTGGCTATCCACGTCGACAGCAGCAGATGGAGTGTTACACTTACATTGCGCACTCCTTCAGAAGCCAACGACACCTAACTGGCGTGTGCGCGGGTACGCTTGCATGTCAATTTGCTCATTTGTGTTGGTTGGTGTATTCAATGGATTAATTGAAAACGATGGTAAATATATAACTAATAACTTACGTTGATGCTTCAGGTTGCAAAGCTGAAAAAGTGGGATGATAAAAGGATGGTTGGGAGTATTGCCCAGTTTCTGGTTGTATAGGAAAACACTCTAGATATTGTCTCGGGAGCAACAGAGTGCTTATTAAGCACATATATTCCTTTTGACTTTGGAATGTTAACCCACACAATCGCCTGGTTCCAACTGTTGCCGCCCAAAGACATGACCTTTCGGGGATGCGAAAACGGTCACACTTTTCTAAAAACCTTGCTACTGAGCGTTTCGGTGCCAAATAGCTTATATGCAAGTAGTTGTTTAAGAATTGGAAATTGCAACCGCAGGCGAAATACTTGAAGTTCGTTTAATTTACGACTAGCTGCCTTTACAAATTACGGCATTGATACCTCGCAGCGGTGCAACCTTTGCATGTTGAGATATCGGATGTTAACGCAGCCACAAAAGGTATTAGACTATCTAATTTGAACCACGAATTTGACTAATTGGGTTTATTCATTTTGCAAGACATTAGTCGGGTTGATCAGATCTATGTTTTGGTGGGTCTTTGCTAAACACCATCAGATTTTGCAAATTGTTGTCTAAATGCTTTTGTGTTGCAACTGCAGTGGTCGTTGGTCCCTTAAATTTTGTCCAATCTAACTGCCTGAGGTTTTCAGGACCACAGTTACTATAAGCGTTATTATTCCCAATGTACTTCATTGTCTCTGTTATGCAACAAATCCGCATCCTTGCTAGTCGAGGTAATAATTATGGTCAATAACTCGGTTCTTGCTTAAAGAGGCTTGAAGTGATCGAAATTCCCAGTTATAAAACAGAACATCTGAATATCAACGGCCTTAATCGCAGAAGCTTCTAGTTAAAAGGGGTCCACAAAATCGTGGTTTCGAATTAAATTAGAGGGTAGCTTTGTGAATCGAAAATGTTGCTATTGTGTTTATGGCGACTATGGAAGTATGCGTAACAAGGGTTACAAAATGCAAGTGGTACATGATGAGAGTAATTCACGAGGGAAATGTTCTTAAAGAAGAGGTTTCTAGCTAAAATGGTTCGCTACATAACACGCATTCAAATAATCGCCTTTAAGGTATATGAGGTAGCATTAGACTTTGGGGTTGGAAATGACATCTGTGCTAATAGCACTAATGTCATGAGCCTTATTCCACATCTCAACTTGTGTACAGTGAGTTCTAAATTACGCCCCATAGACGTTTTAGCACTATAAATCAACTAACATCATCCATTTCAAATACATGAAAATACACAGAAATATATTATTAAGTCCAGGTATAAGCAACACGGTCTTTAAAAGGTTGAACGCAAATAACAATGTAAACCAAAACTGCTAGTGTGGACGCCAGGGTCCTTGAAATATTTTCAATTTATAGGGTTCTAGAGATTTTGTGCAGTCAACATTTCGGTTCGTTACGCAAGGCCACATAGCGAGTTTTATAATCGACTCATTAAAAGAGCTGACACTTTATTCATTATCTCCGACATCACTAATGCCATCGCACCTTTAGTTGATGCATTGTCAGTCAAATGCGCAATATTTTGGATAAACCGCAACCCTAACCAAATTTCCAGAACATTTCCTGTAAGCTCAATTATAACAAGCAGCTTGTTGAAATTATTATACTATGTTTTGAGAGTTGAACTGACTTTCGCACTTGCAACAGATGAAATACTACGCACTGCCGATTTTTGTCAATATATTATCGTACCATTGAGCGTGGATGTTTGTTGTAGTTAAAAAATATCTAACGTAAAATTAATATTTATTAAGTGAAAACGAAAATGCAAATCATGCTGTCTTAATTCTTTGGATAATAATACTTAATCTGAATAAGAATTAAAATGGCATGCAACAAAATGGTACAAGATATTATCCGTAAGATTTAGTTTCAAGTCATTGCAAATCGCAAGTTTGGTCACCGATAAGTTAATACTGCCTAGCATTTTGTCTCACATACCTCCAACATATCAGTTTTTCTTCATTATACTTTAAAAAAACATTTTGCTTAAATGACTAACTAAAATTAATGTGTCCACATGGTCAGAATTACGACAATGCTACTTTTAATAGTAAACTTTCATTGTACCATAAGTTTCAAATGAAAAATTTATAACAAGCAGATTGCTTAAGCAAGCGCACTTGTTGGTCCATCATAATTGCTCCCAACTATATTTGAAGTATTTGGAAATCCAGTTACGATTCGATGGGTCGTTTTAAATAGTAACAGCTGAAATTAAATAATGAGTTCTTTATCAATCCACCAAGTTGCATGTTCCCCTTTCTTTGGATAATCTTGTAGTGCATTAAACACAGCCTTCATATTTCAAGGTAAAATCAGTGCTATTGATTGGCCAAAATGCCACCTAGAATGAGGACTTGGAAACAGAAATTCTAACGAATCAGCAGCAGGGTTTCGTGTACTTGGGTGCCCCACTGTTACTTAACTTCGATTACCTTTGCCGTACGTTTCGTTTCTTGTCTTTAGTAGACATGCTTCAATGCATTTATCTGTGTAACTACTGCCTTGATATTTATCCAAATTTGTTAGTTTTTATTACTTTAATTATTTCAATTCATTTGATAGCAAAACATGTTTCTCATACAAATTACTTTATTCAGAGGTATCCAAGTGATTCGACAAAGTAATCACTGATGTTTTAGGTCGTCAATACTTATCGGGCACAGAAATAGCTTGCTAGCATTAAGATTACCTTTTTACAGACAATTTAGCTTATTCTTGCGCAACCACATCGTTTCAGTTTCAATTGATGTTCCTTTGTCTAAACCATTAACTCTACATTGAAATAGGAGATTTTGATTTGCGTTGATGGCTAAATCTTAGAATAGAAGATTTTTTTCTCCCTTAATTTCACTGTCTTCTGAATGCCACACCAGAATTTTCTCGAGCAAAGGCTTTTTAGTTATTAAAGCAATGTAAACGCTCCTTGCCTTAGAAGTGGCTAAATTTTTATTCAAATGTTTGTTTTGATTAAGAATCATATAGGTAGTAGTGTGTTTCCCTATACTCATAGTATTTTCGTAATGTTTTTATAAAAACCCCACCCAATCCTATTCACAAGAAATCCCGTTTTTGAAGACATTGGTGAAAAATATTTTTTTTATACAATAATAGAGAAACGGTCGGCCAAAAAAACTAAAAAAAAATTGTTTTTTTTTCGTACTCGTACTTAGTATCCTGCTAACATCACGGATAAGTACGTAAAAAGCGACTTTTTTGCTTGGCTGTTTGCACAACGTCGCTGTATCTTGTAACAAAACATGTATATCTTTTTCGAATCTATTTACAGCTATATTCAACTACTGTTTTGTTAGTAAAAGGACTTAATAAATATTTTTGATTTGGCTATGAGCCTCCTCCAATATCACCGTTCATATGAATTTTTAGTCAGTATCACTGTCGTATATGTTTTACAAAACTGGTGATCATTTGTTTCTAACGCAAATATGTAACAATTAGATAAGCTTTGTATATTTTAACTGCTCTCACCACAAAAAGTTGGAGCGACTGACCACTTAGATATTGTTTAGTGTTTGTTTCGGAAATTTGAATTTCGAAGAAAATAAAAAAAAATAGATTGACATGAACAAAATTATTCAAAAGTTCTGATCCAGAAACTACTTTCGCTTGCTGTTTTGGACGTTGTTCGACATGATTAATAATAAATCGTGATTAGTGTTTTAAGGCCTACTCCAGCATAAAATCATGTAATTTTTTTCGTATCCTTTTTTTGGCCTATTTTTTATTGATTTTAATTTTATAGCAGCGTAAAGGCGGCGTAATTCATAAAAAAAAATGCCTCCTGAAAACAGCAGTGGAAGCGCTACCTGTCTGTATGCCATTCTGGGAATCGAACGTGGAGCTAGTGAAGCTGACATCAAAAAGGCGTACCGTCGTCTTGCGCTAAAGTGGCACCCGGACAAAAACTCAGATGTCAATAAGGAGGAGGCGGAGAAGCGATTCAAGGAAATTAGTGCAGCCTACGAAATCCTCTCAGATGCAGAAAAACGTCGAGTCTACGATCGGTATGGGTTCGCCGGCTTGCGTGGCAGTCCTTCCCATAACGACGCAGCAAACCGGTCACCTCGTCCTTCACCCCGTCGTTCAAATTATTCGTTTTTCGACAATAATGACGACTTCTTCAACTTTGTATTTCGTGATCCTGAGGAGATTTTCCGTGAATTTTTCGCTGAACACATAACTATGATGAACAGTTTTATGGAGCCCTTTACTACAGCCACAACGGATGGTGTCGTTGGCCGATCTGGGTCTAGCCGTTCGTCGGCAACCCCTGCAACTCATGTTTCCCATCCTGTTCGCCGTGCGAATACGCGCATTCCCGACCGAGGTGGTTCTCTATTCACTACTTTCATGTCAACAGCGGGCGGTGTAGGTTCTCCCAAGGATGGAAGTATTTCGCATAGTTTCACCTTTTTCTCATCCTCGCCTAACGTTACTGCGACTGCTCATCAGAGCGGAACAAAGTTTACGTTTGGAAGTAAAAGTGGTTCGTCCGGAATGCCAGTTAAGGGCACTTTCAGGTCAACATCGACAAAATTCCTTGGTGGCAAGTGCGTGACGACACGACGCGTAATACAGGATGGTGTTGAGACGGTTACAATCGAGGAGGATGGAGTTGTCAAGTCTAAAACGGTGAATGGACAGAGAGTTGCCATAATGAGCGCATGATGGGTATCTTTTATTTTTTTACTTTTGAGGTTTTTCTTTTGCCGTCGATCTCAGCCCAACTACCCGCTCCTTGCACGACCTATACATATCTTCTTTATTTCCTTTTTGAGTCTGTATCTGCTCTGTCTTTCTCTGCTGTGCAATGTGGGTGCTGCATAAGCGCTTGGAAATCAATACCAGCACACAGGCACCTTTACCGCAGGCATAGGTGCACAGTCAATCCCGTGTAATAATTAATTTCAATGTTTTTAAGACGCTTAATTTAGGTTTTTTCTCAATCATTAGCATCAAAAGGTCCCTCTACAATCTAAGGGCCAAGATAGAAAATAATGTTCCAATGTTAATGAAAATTCGCTTCATAATTTAGGTAGAGGCAGATTTTTTTGATGTGCGCAATCCGTCCTAAGTCTTCTTCGAGTGTCAATAAGTCTGGATAAGTAGGAAATCTAATTCTGATTCAACTAGCCTTTTGTGAGCTCTAGTAATTGATGGCGTTTCACTCTGGCATAGCCACTTTACCTCAACCGTTATTAGAGGTATTTGCCAGCAGATTATGTCAGGAAGGTTCACATATCTCGAAAATGACTCACCTAAATTTCACACTGCACTATTACTGATGTATGCGAGTTTTTCAAAACCGGAACCCCTTGAGACATTCCTCTTCTTATTGCCGAGACCGCTACCTAAATCATTAGTAAGGAAATTGTTCCTGTAAAGTAATGTTCCTCATTTGATGGACGAAATTGAGTGAAGCCTAGGAGAGCCTTGCACTTTTCACAAATCTTGAGATCTGTTCTTTTATTGAAACATTGCTTAATTATTACGATTAAGGCGCCGATGGTGTTTTTTCGGTATGCAATTTGGTTACTGACGTCTCTGATCTTACGACTCACAGCAGCCTACCGCGGAACCATTGAATCGTTGGGATTAGAGCAGTTTCCCAGCTCCAAACTACTGTCGATAATTGTAGGTGAAAAACGATCAAATCTGTTTGAAGTCAGCTAGTGCCTGTCAGTTCCCTTCACTGATGACGCTACTCATGGGAGTGATTCTTATTGACCATAGAAAATGCGAAGAACAGCTTAAGTGTTTTCTGCCGGTCAGAGCTTGAAGATGCGGCGTTTATCTTGCTAACAAAAATCAGTCAGTTATGGCCTTGTAAAGTTGGATCTTAAAAGCTGTTCAAAATTTAATTAATTTTGTCTTCTCTACGTGAGTTAAAACTTAAATCCTTGGAAAGACCTAACTTTAGACCTATTATTAATGGCGATACCGTTTATTGCGTTGGGAATTTGGCCCATTTCCATCCTTAGAAAAATTCAAAGGTCCTCTAAGGTTCATGCTTGCACTAATGAACACTTAAAGAAATAAAATCATCAATAGCACCTGGTTTTGTTCACGCTTGTCTTTTTAGTCGTCAATGGGCAGTTTGCAGGGCTTAGAGATGCCGAACCAAAAGGGCAGAGCCATTCATTTGGAAACTTTGGAACCCAGTGTGTCTGAATAGGGCCGGACCATTTGTCATCGGTTGTGTAGTAAGAATATAATCGGTATTGCTGCATCGCAAAGGACAGTCTGCAGTGAAAACTTAATCATGACTACTGTCGTGTTTGGCCTTAATGCGTCAATTGTGTTTCTCTTTTGGAGGGTGTCTTTTAATGATGTCATCCAACTGGTTATTTTTCGAGAATGTGTTATAGAAAATTCTATAGAGTACGGAAGCAATCACGAAACGATGGATTTTTTTAGAGCATCGGTCCTTTCTGTGTCATATCTTAAGACTTAACATCTAGGCGCACTTATTGAGTTTGCACGTAACCTCTATTGCCAAGGCGTGCGCATTAGACAAATACCAAAATAAGTAGTTGCTGCTTAGATGTGCTAATTGAGTGGCATGGCGCCAGTACACTTCACAGTCGTGTGTTGGCAGCGTTCAAGTCTTACTGTTTGTCAGTATCAATCTCTAACTTAGACCCAAGATTAGGGACTGAATGTTGTCACATGCGTAAATTTGGACTTTTCTTGAACAATCTTTTGTGGGGGTAAACTGTCATCAGTCGATACAGTCGTCCATGAAGCCAGTGACGGGATTTGATGAATGTACAAAGGTTTTGGTTTTGTAACCACTGAATTCATATTCCTATTCCACTACCCAATCGACTTGACTACTTTTGATGCCGCATTGCTATTCTCGAGATCAGGGGCTTGATAATGAACGTAGATGTCCCCGTCCCAGTGGCGTTCTTGTGGTAAATGCTTTTGCATCCACTGAGGTTCGTCAAAATTTATTGAATTTGTAAAAGCTAGATTTTCTTTAATGGAGCGTAAAAGAAACGCTTCCAGGAGTCTGCTCAGTCTAGGCGAAAAGTTTACAAAGGACGTAAAAATCACCATAATCGTATTTAACAAATTCATATTGCATTTAACGAGAAAACAATGGATGTTTGAATAAATATTCAGAAAACAAGCACATTTACCGAGGCCACAAATTTTTCTAGTGGTGCTAGGCATTCTTATTACGCAAGTTATTTTTGGCAGCTTGTCCGTTCCTACCCTCTTGTGCGTTATCGCTCCTCTCTAACAGTCTTTAGTAGTAGAAAAGCACGCGGCGTCTGATTGGTTCGAAAACTCCAATCATAAGTGGCTATCGAAAACGAATCACGTTGATTGCATACGTGTAACAGTTTAGGGTTTTGTCAACTCTACTCTTGGCACTGTTGTACAGAAAAGTCAACTTTGTCAAGCATTCGCTGATGACAAATAATGCTTGGTCTCAATTTACGTATTTGTCGTTAAAATGTATTTAAAAATTTTATTTAGCTAAGTCGCATGCTTTGGTGTCAGCAAAAGGATTGTCTCAGATTACTGGTTCAAAGTGAGTGCTACCTGGAATGCGTTAGAGGTTACAGGTGCGACCGACCGATTTGCAAAGCTTTATATATCAGAGTGCTTTTACACTATCCTTACTGGTTCATATTGCGGAAAAACTCACGTATTGTCCTCCGACTGAAAGAAGATCTTAGGAGTGTTTACTTTTCCTACACTATCAGCAGAACATATTTCTGATTGGGGCATTCTAGCAAGACCTGAAACCTGTTATGCAAGTAAACGTTTGTTTTTAATGATTTAGGAAACCTATGTTTAAAGATGTTTTTTAAAGTAACTATGACTTTAATGCATCATTTAAAATAAACTGCGGCTAAATGAAACAATGTTCGTGTAAACTGAGGTTCTCACCTCTACCTGACCCTTACTTTTTGTAGGCTTCCTTCGACAGCCGAACTAGCCTCTGTGTTCCTCAACAAAATAATTATCCATTAAGTAAAACAAGTTAATACCGATTTGATGAATGTGGTCATTGAAACCCTTGCGTTTAGGTGTGATAGGTGTGTAAGATGTATTTAAAACTAGTTTTAATAGGCAAATGATATCTTCGGTACATATTAAGGCCCAAATAGGGCACCAGATAATGTTACTCGATATGATTCTGGATTTATCAGGCATTCATACTGGGGCCAGATAGCATTTATAAATCCAGACAGTCCCTGAGTGTTTTCGACCTGACAGGAAGTTGAGGAGTTTCCACTACTCTGCTCGTTATACGCATTTAAACATTGTGCAATATGTCCTATGTGGAACTTAATGACTTGCAGGTGTTGTGGCATAATTCAAAAGGTCCTCAAAATGTAAATTGATACGAAGTTTTTCGTGAATTAAAGTGAAACTCTCTTAGATGAAATTCAAGTTGTTGAGAGGTAGCTTAGTAAGGTCTATAGATTTCTGGTTTTTAAACAAGTCGGAGGAAAATGGAAAGGAATTAACTTAACATTGTTCTTTTAATAACCATTATCCCGTTCTAATGCTAAATTCAAAAGGATATTTTTGGCACTTACATGTGTGCGTACCGAAGTTTAATAACCATGGCAATGTGAGGTACTAGTATTCTTGGACGTGTGGCCTGATCAATTTTTCGGCTGAGGAGTGCCGTTCAGGTGTTAGCTAAATTGCCTGATTAGGTTGATGAATATTAATTTTAAGGAGCAAAAGAAAGTCTAATTCTCATAGACTTGTCGTGTTATAGCGAAAACACAGAATTCCTTTAGCATTTCCTACTCGATTCATGCGGGTTAAAATTTCAATTCAAGAAGGTAGTTTATTTGCCGTATTCTTAACTTTCAAACGATGGGTCTGCTGCTAAACACTATTCGGTGGGTTTTAATCGACTAGGTATGTTTACTGCAGAAAACAAGAGTTATAATACGTTTCTAAATCAGTAAAACAATTATTAGATGGAAGGAATCGTTTCAACCCAATTAGGTGTAACTACCATCAAGCTATAGATATCTGAGAGATGATAAATCATTATATGAGGGTGAGAGTGCTTGTCACATTGTATATTAACTGATAATTCAGACTGTATTGAAAATTTTATTGAACGGTAAGGTACCTATTCAAATGTGCTATAATAGAAAAATTGATGCTCCTGTATTCCTCTAATAAGGAAGGTTTCAGTTCTGAGTCACAGGTAAAGTTCGTGGGACAGTGACAAATCGCAAGCTGGACACCGTTGCAATGATCTACAGAAACCAAAAAAGTGCCCCCAATTGCAAGATGCGCATATTTCCAGGCATAGGATAACTGTTGTATTACTCAACATTAATGTTAAAATTGTCTCAAAGATAATGAGAAAAAGACAAACACCGCCGAGGTATTGGAATTTACCTATAATTTACAAACCTAACTCACTGAAATGGCACTAAATACCATATTTATGAATTTGCCAAAACCGCGAATAGGAATATTCATTGAAAGATGCAGTAGATGTTAGCTTCTGCCTCCAGTTGTAACAGCAGATTCGTTTCGTTTGTAAAACGAATCGTAGCTCCTTTAGTCTTTGTCAGCTCTGAGATTTGGCACACCATTTCTTATTTGCAGAAAGATGGAAGAATTTACACGCCAAATTGTAGTATTTCAAGTTATCTACTAAATTGTTAATGGTAATAATGACTTGTCACAGCAGTGTAGGCACAAATATCGAAATCCTTATAAGTACAATGAGTCCACTGGAACAAATGCGTCTTACAACTCTTATCCGAAGGCACAATTCAGGAATAAAATATCAGCCATTTAAAGTTCAAGACATCTCTAGGAATAAATTTTATTTTAATGCGCCTTCACAAGATCCAAGTCCAAGGAGTAGTTTCCATTACATTCCAATTTGAGAAATTTTAATCAGTAGATTAGTTAATTCTTAGCAGTTCTAAACATAACTGACCAAACAATTATTATTTATATCCGTTTGCGTGGTCCTTGAAAGACCTCTTAAAAAGTTCTAACTTACACAGAATTGACAAACTGAGTACTCATGGCAGACTATTAAAAGCGCGCTCGACTTTCACAGGGTTTAATACGGGGGACAACCCGACCAAATTTTTACTAATAAACACGTGTTCGGTTCTCCAAGTAAGGACGCGACAAGCCACTGGTTGCCATAGTGACTGGCGCACATAGGGCGATTGCATTGATGTTGCCAAGGTAAAAACGGGCTGGCATTTGGCATAAGAAGGGAATTTTAGGATATCGGGATCCAAATTCATTCAGCAAGTTAAATATGTTAGGTAATGTTGCCAATAGAAACAATCGTATATTAGTGATAATTGAAAGTAGGTTCTAACCTGACTAAAGAATACATTTTTATTAAAATTAATTACGAAGAGACATTTAAGTAGAGGCAGACGTGATATCATAATTAGAAGGATTTTCAGAATAAGTCATGTCTAGACTACAAAAACTTGTCAATTATTAAAATAAACGGTCTAGGGGATAATTAATCCCGTCACTAATATCAGAATTGATTTACCAACACCGCGCGGATTTCAGGTAGTCCATAAATTAGCTTAGAACGCGCAAGGAGTTTATAATCCTGGCGGAAGTGTGGCAGTATTGATGTGGAAGATGGGTAAAAATAGTAAAAACTCGACTATACTGAAAACTACAAGAAGTTAAAATCTACATACTTTATTATACAGTTCTAAGAACCCTCATTCATTTTAGAATAATAAAAGACTTTATTTAGACGCTCGTATTTTTAAAATATCAATTATTAGTAGGCATACAAATTGGTACTGAATCAGATAT
The DNA here is from genome assembly GCA_900604375.1 of Mesocestoides corti. Taxonomy (NCBI): domain Eukaryota; kingdom Metazoa; phylum Platyhelminthes; class Cestoda; order Cyclophyllidea; family Mesocestoididae; genus Mesocestoides; species Mesocestoides corti. The sequence goes on along the minus strand of UXSR01005342.1, from coordinate 15,265 downwards.
ATCTGGAGATTTGTTGCAAGACTCTTAAATCAGTAGTGAATAATTTATAAACACGGACAATGTGTTGTGGAATTTGGAGAACCTTTCGTCACGTCGGAATCACCAATTGTAGGCCCCAGCATGTGGTCATAAACCACTCCTGGGCCACGGAACTAACCCTGGCCCGAGTAACCTACCCTGCTACCTGCGATGAAGAATAAGGCCGGAAAGGACGCGGTCACGACCGTTTACTTTAGAGCTAAACTACATTGGTGTCGTCGTGTCGTATGTGGCGTTTGTGCGCAGGTATTTAAACCTCAGAAGCGTGATTTATAGATGTGCTAACATCGAGGCATGGGTGTGAGGATAATTCAGGATAAATGTTAGTGCGAATGAGAGGGGAGTTGAGGATCCGCGCAGCAGGCGATAAGCTGTGAAAAGGGAAACCCTGTGTCGGAGGCTGAAGCGATCGGATTAAGGAGGGTGAATCAACGCGATTCACAACAAATGCAGTATTAATATATTGTACATTTTTAAATTAAAGGCATTTTAAGGATAGGCAGCGGGACTGCGTCGCCTGGGAGTGATCCGTGGACGGATAAACGGACTACATCGGAATCCACGTTAAGGAAGCTGGCGTGGCTAACATTTCTCCTTCCTGGATTGCTACGCTATGTATAGCAACAGAACAAAGGTACTTCGTTCAGAAGACACGACGTATCTTAGGGCCCTGAATGTAAATAAAACGACTTTTTTACGCAAAGCATTCATTTTGGTTTGCTGAGTTCCAGCGTAGGCAAAGGCGTCACGCGAAGTGAATTCAAAGAGACCTGCACAACTAAGCTGAAATGTGCGTGAACGACAACACTTTAATTTTGTAATTCAATACTTTTAGTCGAATACATGTCAGTCAATTGGTTGGAAGTAGTCGACTTTCTCAGCCCTGCCGTATTCAACGCTTAGCCCTTTCTAATTTCCGCCGGCATCATATGGGAGTCCGAAATGCCAGGTTGTGCATGTTTCAAAGTGAGAACAGTGCAACATGTTGGTAAAACGCAAGACTAAGTCTCCTCAAAAATGCACACAATGAGTATGTTTAGTCATTGTACAAGCATGATGACGCAATATTTGCCCGTGGTGCTAATTTGCCTCATTTGTCCAGTGCAGCTGCGTCATTCAGGATGTGCGAGATGGTAAGATAGGAAGTTTCCGCGGCGTGACAAACTAAACTAGGCCCTGCAGACAGAATGGCTTGATGTAAATGCACTTACCTAGGTACTTGCGTATTGAAAGCAGTGGCTATTTAGGCGGAAGAAGCACTTTGTGTAAGTGGTTCGAGAGAAAGACACAGATGCAGGTGGGGGCGATGAGGATGCCGCTGAAATATGGGTCAAGTGGTTTCATTCTAGCCTATTTGTAGGAATACTGAAAAAGCAAATTATAATGGTGGGTTGTGGCATGTCTTGGGTGCACTGTCTTGCGTTCAAACAAATAAAAGTCCATGGTTGAGGAAGTTACAATCATCCAGTGTGGAATCTGCATACAAAGAGACAAACAGCCAGGCATTTGGCGTCGAATGTGCACTTGGAGCATAATTGAAGGCGAAGAGTTACCACAATGACTACCGTGGTTGGGAGAACACCATATGGATTTATCAGGCTTCGTGTATTATTTGAAAAGTGATCTCAACTTAGTCGAGTTGAGTGTGTTAAGAACAAGAAGTAGGAACGTGCTGCAAACACTTGGATGCGACTCAATAAAACGGGTTTTAAAGTCACTCAAGAACAACAGTTTGAATGATGGCTACTAACTTAAAACACATGCCCACTGATTCAGTGTGCAGGGCACATGGTTGACGCGGGCCACCACGCTTCAAGCTAAAAGGCAAAGACACAGCCTCGTGCAGATAGCCTTGGCTGTCTAAGCCATAGGCCGATCAACAGGTCCAGGTATGTTCACATGTAGGTGTCTTAGGTGACCTTGGGTGTAAATGAGATGAATGACATATTTAGAGGTAAGTGAGCCGCTTGGGTTAGAGTGTCATGGGATGATGACGCATTTAACCATCCGTTTATTTGGGAAGCAAGGACACGATGCGGCTCCTGGTTTGCAGATTCAGAACCTCGAGCACAGATGACCAAGGCCCTTTATTGACACTTGATGAGCTTTGTACATTAGCACTGAGACAAAACACGTATGAGCAAACGCCTTCGCACGCTAATATAAGACATAACCTCTAGCAGGGAACACTTGCTGATTCAACTGAAGACCCATGGGTGTAGTTGCTAAAGGTCGACTTTTGTTAATATCTTTGAATTTTCAAGAGATATTAACTACCGCTGAAGAGGTCTGGTCAAATAGTCGGTGGATTCTACTAAGTGCATAGTTAAGAAGGAATATAATGGCCATGGCTTTGAAAAGCAACTCTAAAATCAACCGGCATAAGCCAGCTGAATGGTCAATACAACGCACGGATAGTCGTTTTAACTATCTAGAAGACATTTGGTGGACGGTGCACTTACAGAAGTATTCACTTTATTCAACAATAAACATCGTCAGCTTCAAATAATTCAGCTCATGGAAGTGAAATGCTACTGCCAACAAAGTCGTCATTACACGGAAAAAAACATTCGAAAGGAACTATATACCAATGTCTAAGTACCCAATCATTTCCTGCTGTCAGCAGTCTTAGCCACGATTTGATGTTGACATTGAAACATTAACTTAACCATTACCAGCCACGTCTACCCGAAAAATGCTGAAGCCCCATACAACACAAAGTAACATAGAAAGAAAACAAGTCCAGAGATGGCAGGCATGACCGTCTACTAGACAGCTCAGCCAAGTTGTGCGTGTCAACTGATACAGTCGAGTGGACATGTAAAAATAAACACAGGCGTCTGTGAGGTCACATGACCACAGCGGGTGGTGGTGGTGCATATGGAGGGGTTAATGAGGCGGCGGCATCACGCGACTGGCGGAAACGCCGCAAAAAGTGGGGACGTGTGCTGGAAGATGCGACGATTGGGTTATTAGACGTGAATTAATAAGATTCACTACAAAAGTATTAGTTACCTCTGATCCAATTTTGACTGCATCGAACCCATGGTAGTTTTCTGATTAAGACAAAATTTCAAATTCCGATTACCTAGCAACAATGTCACAATGCAAAACAATTGGTCTGTCCGCATTGCTTCTCAGGCCGAATAGACAGATTGCATACTCAAGAATGCGGTATCACAGGAAAGAGCTACAATGGCAGTGGTGCATTGAAACAGTTATTCGGATTTCACAAGCAGCTAAAGTCAAAACCGATTTATTTAAGGCACAACACTACTCTGGTTGTGTTTTAAGATAAGACAGCCTGTTAAATTGCATTGCCACTGTGTTATAGCCACGTTGTTAGGCGGTAGACTAGAAGTGAACTCTGCGTCTCTTTAGTAACTTGTCCCAAGTTGCATTGCCTTTTAATTTCAAAGCTGTTTAAAATTCAGATTAACACCATAGTGTAACCAAAAATGGTTTGGGACTTACTTTAATTAAAAAAACTCAACTCAGTTAACCTGTTAACAGTCTGCCATCCATCTATCGGAACACAAGTATTTTAATGGTTTTCTTATGCAATGGGTAACAGACTGCAGGATAGGAAATAAGGCATAAGTGATATTTACAAATGTGCACTAATGTGTGCTGTTGTTGTGGTTTGTTGTCTACACCCTAGAATAAATTTTGCGCGTTTTAATGAATTGAGAGTGCCTCTTACCTGACCTACGGACATTTCAAACACCCAATCGTAATGCAATGCGCTTGTTTTCTTATTGTTTTGCGCTGCACTGTATACTGCCTAGCAGTTTAGTTTATGTTTTTGCGATTTCAGGTAAGCTGGATAGGCTTTGTGCACAGTCGCAATGAGTTTATTGCATTTTCAAGGTGTATTTATAATTCTTTTTAATTCACCGCCTGCTAGTTGTCTCAGTACATCATCCACGACGTCTTGTTAAGCCGAAAGTAGTGTATAGCGACATTGACAGATGTAGCACAGAACCGACTAGTGGATCATTAGACTCCTAATGTTTTGACAACAAATCTTTTTGTTGACTAAACAAAATCATTGAGTATGTGATGACACATGTAAATACAACTCAGCCCAAACCATATGAATAAGACTTGTTGTAACACCACTAGTAGCAGATTAGCAAGTTTGTATTTTATCTGACCAGCAAAGGCATTAAGCAATTCTGTCGTAAACCGTGTTAGCGTTGTAATTAGGTGCTAATACAATTTCCTAGGACAATGAGGCAAAGTCAACAAGCCACCACTAGCCTCACTTTCTACTATCATTGCATGTGTCATTTTAGATGACTTGAAAGAAGCCTGCTCTCTTCTGGAAACACAGATTGATGCCTTTCAATACGCGGATCAATTTATTGGTAATAGCAAACTTATTAGGAGTTACAATGACCTGAATGACGCTATAACCAGCATAAAAGGTTTGCATCACAAATTCATATTGTTCACCTTTCAAGCACTTCCTCGTGTTTACTATGATGGTGGTATCGGCGTGCTATCACAGAAACTGAAGTCGCGTGAGGAGATGGAAATGCTTTTGTACTTGACAAAATTTCTTCAAGAGCTGACTAATACGTTACTAATGGGTGCCTGCGTAGATATAGAGAAGATGATTTACATATTAAAACGAAATCTCACTCGTCCCGCATTTGTTATTTCTGGATCTAATTTCCTTGATGAAGAAAAAAGGACTTTTGTTTACAAATGTCTGCATCTGGACGATTACTGTGCGGATTTACTAGTGGTTCAAGATGGTGAGACAGCGCGGATAACATCCACGTGTTTGGAATATCAAATGCTTGTTAAGCGACTAGAAAATTACTCCAAGGTTAGAGCCAATTGTGATCTTAACATTTTTAAGTGTTTGCTTTGCGATTTCACCAAGTGTCATGTTAACAGGCCCAATAATCCTCCTGAGGCACTATGTGCCTTATCATGTAACCAGATTCAATAGAAATTTTGAAGAAAGCAAAATAAACCTGTTTGGGATATTTTTCATGAAACGCACAAACAACTGCCAAACAGTGGTTAATGTAAAACTAAATAAGCAAAGATTGTTGGTACAAGAGTAGTGTGGTCACTAAATTAATAGTACTGCACATAACTACACCAATTAAAGTTATCATAATGTCAACGGTGTAATCGCCAATATTTTGAAGCATGTAAAATCACATTGGGGAAGACATTTGAAATGTGTCCCTAGACAACTTTAATCAGGCTCATAATGTAGCACGTGCATATTAGATAATAAGAAAGAGAATGACTATTAACTATTCTAATATGTCTCAAGGCACTTTAATTGTTTCACTAAGGCGACAGTTTATATATCTCCTTATTATCGACGGATATACGAATTAAAAATGTGTACTTTGAAAAGTATTGCTGTAGGAATTATTTCCAGACAGAATCTTCTTTTGGATTTTGCTGACTTATTTAATGTCAGCTAACCTTGTCACCGCGGTTTTGAGGCCAGCAGAAAAAAAGTAGAATTAAGCGGCTTTGATAATTGGTTTTATGCTTAGACTTCACTGATTTTAGTCATCTCTTGCTACTTGTCATGAGTATCGTTTGTTTTAGTCTAATCATTTTGGTCTGCCAGATACTGTCCCCACAACTGTGATTTAATATCCGCTAGTTATAACATAGAGCAACATATTTTGTGTAATTAGACATAATTAAAAATAATTTATTGTACATTAATGAATGCATTCACTGCCAACGTTTTTGTGAAATAAGATCACTACTTTCACTTCCATCAACTGGGTCCATAAAAGTTATGGTTATCTTCAGGTTTTAAAAAAAATTTGATGGCTAATAGTTTAGTTAAATAAAGAAACATTAACACTGACGTGATTAACATTTAACTTAGCGTCAAATCACTCTCTACCTTGCATTGGACCAAGGACATTTCAAGGATATTGTAGCTTAAATCTGATCAACACAGTCTTGACAAGAGCTCGCATTTGTTAAATGTGAGTCACTATTTGCGTTTAACGAGTCTTTAATAAGTATCGAAAACTGCAAGACCTAGACTCCAAATTTGACGAATGATACAGAAACCTTTTGATAGATCTGCCAAAGTCATGATGGTGCGCAACACCTCTTTTTGAAGCTGCTCTGGTCGCACAGCCCATAACTGATGGCCTTAGTTCAACTAAAGTATGTGTTAGTAGCATTGGAACACAAAATGGGACCTGTTCCCAATTTCACGTGGCACGAAGCAGCCTTCGAAATCGTGCTTGCTAGCACCTTGTAGTTCGCTCTATGGATGCAATTTTTTGTTGGTGGTAGTATATTACTTGCATTAAGCGCATTGAAAACGCAGTATTGATAAGAATCATGGTCCAGAAAAGTTATTTTGCGTTTAAAGGGCACGAAGATCCAATATGGGGTATGCAAAATCCTTGGATGACGAAAAAGTCGGTAACCTTTGAGGTTATCAGTCATCAAGTGCAAAAAGACACGTTTGAGATTATATTACTCTCGAAGTCTACTTGGTCACTTAACTATTTCTGTTTGCTAGGTTTCCAGATTACTTAAATGCACTGGTCCAAAAAAGTTTTCATTTTAATATTAGGTATTCTCACGTGTCCAAATCCAGTATCAATAATATCAATGAACTCATCATTTAAAATCCAAGAAATCAGGAGATTTAGTATTTCAAATTGATGATTTCCTAGAATAAGCCCTTCTCAACAGAGTATTTGTCCTTGCTATTGACAATTCTGAGGGGCAACACAACCAGCTATTAAGTTTATACCTAGTAGGTCAAGAAGATAGCTTTTTGTAAGACTGAAAATGAACTGACGGAACTTTCAAGGATTTAAATATGCTCATTTTAGACACTCGCGTGGCACATAAAACGTAGAGATCCTAAACAGTGTCAGGCAGCCTTGTTGAAGCTGCACTTGAGATGTTCCGGAGTTGACGGTGGAGCTGAGAAGGCTTTAAACTGTTCCGAATTGAGTAACAACTGCCACAATCTTGTCGATATTTGTCTTGGTCCCGTGGATTCCTACTCTGAAGGGACTTACTTTCACGCTGGCATGTTGGAAAACGTTACAAAGCAATTACAGGTTCTTTACGATCCAGCATCACAGATGAATTTTATGAATTCTTCAGTCGGTGCCATTACCATGGAGAATATTTTAGTTTTGTCTGAGGTGAGCATTTTATGATAGTTTCCATCGAAGTTGGGCACTACCATTAGATCATAATAGCTCTGTGGCATGACGTCCTAGGTCATGTGAAATAGCTTATTTTTTGTAGGTTTTCTTCATCTGAGTGGTTACAAACTAAGTACTATCTGTTTGCCAAAAGGCTGGTCATTAGCAGGTTATTATGTGAACCGACACATTCCAATCCTGGGTCATTACAAATAGTAGTAGTTTCTACTTAAACATTCGCGCCAGTATGCCAGAAGGTGGCATTTTTTATTTCAGAGCAAAAATGAAAACTATCATTTTTACAGAAGAAGGCATACTTTTCTATCGAGATCTAAACAAAAAATAACATTAGGCAAAAAACTGTAAAATATTATATTCGGCATCATCGCTAACATTTAGCTTAACATTTCGAAGCTAGCAGTTTATGAAAATAAAACATACTTTAATATTCAGGGGATATACATTCAGTTTGGTCTTTCTTAAGTTTGTAAATCAATTGCACCAAGAGGTCCGCAAAAACGCATGTTTTTTTGCAATGTATGATGATAATGACAGCTATCAAAGACAATCAATTTAGTGCAGTTATAGTAAGGGAAAGGGGTAACTGGCAAATTGTCTCATTGGGGGCATGTTATTGGAAGGGGTGGTGTCAATGTGGGATCAAGTTGGAAAGCACCCTTCACGCTAGCACAGGTGCAACGTTTCGTACTGTGGCATTTGTTCCCGTTAGGGAGACACAATTTGACAAACTCGAACACCCACGTGTGTCAACTCGTGTGACTCACTCTTCTGTAACCAAATTTCGTCTATCCGTAATTCTGAGGAGAATGGCAACTAGACCGAACCCCAGACGCATAATTAATCTTAATAATTTTGATGTCCACTTGACCAAAACAGACGCAGTATGTCAGGTGTAATGAGGGACTTTTGTACTACGTCTTTGATTTGAAATGAAATTACTGAAGCAAGAAATTAGATTCAACTGAATAGAGTCACCAACTATAAATCAAAAATTTTAAAAAATCTCAGACTGATTTATTTGCGTATGCTGATTGGTATTTCATTTTTTGTGAAATAAGCTAGAAAAAATTTGAGTCCCAGTTTAAAAAAGCCACGCAAAATTATTTTAAAACCCAAGGCTGGTAAACTACAGGTATGTAAAGATTTTCGTGATAATTATCTATGAATCTCAGTAAAGATACAATAAAAACCATCTGTTGTTTAAATAGGTATGGCTTACTATCGAAAGGAATTGCTAACATCAAATAAGCGCAGAAATTATGTTTTGGAGTATTACAAGACACTACTTTTAACGGTCCGAGGTATTCAAGAACATGATATTTCCCAAACGCTAGGTCACGTACCCGTCAGCAAACATGTGCTGGCCTAGGTTAAATGAAGGTACTAAAATATACGTTTCATTGGATGGCGCACTTTAGCACAGTAAGCGGTTGCTTATTCTCTAAATCGTCCCATCAAACATGCACAGTTGTTAATAGTGTCACATCTCTGCCACTTTTCCTCTATCAGAAAATATTCGGTCAAGGCATCTCATTAAACGTAATAAAATTAGAAGTTCTGTGTATAAAACTTGTCTATTAAAGGGGATACAGTAACGCAGTAAACGATGGTTCGATCTACGCATCAGAAGCAGAAATATATGTCAAGATCTATCAACAAAGAATCATGGATGTAAAAGAAAGATGATAGATTTAAGAGGCAAACGTTTACCCCACTTATATTATGCATACTGAATAAAAGGTTTAGGTAAGGGCAAGGATGGCTGGCAGAAGTGTCAAAAAGTTGAAATGAAATGCGTTTATTTTTACAATAGGGAGGTGCGGCCGAATCGGTGATCCATTGTGCAGCAGATCAGGTCCTGGTCTGCTCACCAATGTGTCAAGTGTCTTGCAATTATTTTGCATCCTGCCAGAAAAGGAGAGGCATAAACTTTAAGATTAAAAGTGCCCTTGTGGGGTGCCTGGAGGGCACACGCTGAAGAAGTGAGACTACTCTGACATCACTATAAACCTCCAGTCTCCTGCGTTTGGATTTGCATAACGCGTTTATTTGCGCGTGTACTGTTTCGTAGAGTAAGGGAACAGAAGATATATTAGCGGCAAATGGGAAGACCTGTGTACAAGGTGGAAACAAGGCGCTTTAATTCTGGAAAACTGTAATATTTACGTGGAAGTGTGTACCTCTGCCTTTACTTTCTTGCAAATCCTCAAAATTGATGGAAATGGAAAATTGGGTTTAAGGGGTACATTTACTTTAGCCCCCCACAGCAGACCATTTAAGCGACTGAATAAAGTACAAATTTCTAAAGACACATTTAAAGGCTATAAATCACTTTGTTGAATGACATCAAATGGGAGACTGTAACAAATTATGTTTACGGAATGGCGGAGTGTGTTCGGTCTATCTTTAATGTGGACCACCCAAAAGGTTAATCTCTCTAAATGCCATTTGTAGGACCGGTGTTGCTTGCAACTGCAAATTTTACTACTTAGTTTTTGAAAATTACATTAATAATTTCATTTTAAAAATAATCGGTTTGAAACGGCTAATAAGCCTTTTGTAAAGCATGACAGAATTAAGCGAATAAGCTGTGGGTGGATGAGTAGTTGCTGTATCTACCGAACATTAAACTGACAGTGCCTACGGGACCTAAATGCTTTTAAATAATGAAACTGGTTCCCTCGCACAAACAGAAATACTCTATTCAAGATACCAGAATGTCAAAAACTCAAGTTCTTATTTTCGCAAGTTTTAATTGCATCATAGATTAGGTGTTTATCTGTTTTTTTTTGTGATCTTTTCAGGATTGCGAAATGCTGCGTGGCGATGTAGAAACATCCGATGTGCTCGAAAGCATGAAACTGGAACTTGAGTTTTTTAAGGACGCAGTACGACATAATTCCAAAATATCCACAGCCAAACAAGCGGAAGCACAAAATATCCTGCTCAAAATGAGACTTCCGCTTGAAAGAGTTAGGAAAACCATGAAAAAAATAGAACAACGTGCAGAATTTGTTGATGATCAGATATGCAAGCTTTGCTCAAAACCCTCACAAAGCAGTGAATTCTCAAAGTAAGTGCTTCTTTACCACACTTAAAGGATGTAAAGGGACAAAATGGTTTGCTAACCCGAGAACAATGTGCCTAGTTAACGTCGAGGTAAAAAAGATCCCATATTTCATGGTTTAAGGCAGTTTATTTACGACTAAAATAAAACCTTTGGACAAAATAGCTTGTGTATTTGTTCTGATGCTCAGTTTTCATAATTATCAAATGATCGTGGCCGAAATATGCCTTCAAATTTGAGAAATACCGACAGCATTTTAAGTTTTATATTTGTAGAACCTTAAAATTTTCTAAAAGTAAAGTGCAATTTGATAGTCGGAATTAAAAATAGTTTACCACAAATGCAATTCCCAAAATCTCTTTAAAAGCTTGTCTTTTTAAATGGTATTAAAACCAAATATAACTAAACGCGGAAGTTGAGGAGGTGGGGAATGTGGGTGCAAGGAAAATTTAAGTGCTCTAGTTTAATAGTTTAACATTTCTGCATATGGTTTATCTGAATTGCAATCAGTATATCGACAGGACTTGCTAACACTATTAGTGGTGTTACTAAAACTTAGTTTATTGTTAACTCCAATGACTAGAAACACTAAATGAAAACGCCGATCATATTACTTTAAAATAGGTTATTGTGTAAACCTGTAGCATGAAATCGAATAAGTAGAACCCATGCATATCCGGTTTGTGTTGGAGAATGAGAATAGGCCTGAGCAGAAACTTTTCCCAATTTCAATATTATGGGGGACTTTAAAAAGTAGAAACAACTTTAGAAACTTCAAATTAGGATAATATCATAGTTAAAGAATAGCAAGACAAGGCGAGCTTATGTGTTAATTATTGGTGTACCAATTGATTCCTAAATTTCTGATAAAAATTTAAAATATTTTTGGATACGCAATTTTATTAAGCCTTTACCAAGCGATACCCTTCTCTAAGAAAATAGACCACAGTGCATAATAAATTCGTTTGTGAATAGCTTGGAGAAAATACGTTCTATGAGACATGGCTAAGATTAATTATTGGTATTGGGTTTCGGCCGACTTTTTAGGTATGGGATGTGTTGTGCCTACTGTTCAGTAACCAGATGCCAAAACCTCACACTCATCCATAGTAAACATAAATACTTTATTTGCCACAGGAAGGAACTTAATCAACCATGGTGTGATACCGAGCTGACTGTTATTTAGCTAACATATTTTTCGTGCAAAACAGCAAACTAGGTGGGTCACTTATTGTTTCGACCACATTTGGGGCTATATATGGTAAGAAAATATTTAATGACGCACTTTCTGTAAAAGAAAATTGGCTTTTCAGAGAAGAACCATGAAGGCAGAAATCCATTGAAAAAGAACATGATGTATTGAAAAATTTGCGCAAAAATTATTTGCGTGCGTAAACTAAGGAAACAAATATGTTGACAGTGGTAAATACAGAATTCAAACATTTTGTGCACAATCACATAATAGTGGTCGTAGTGATTGACATCAAGAATGCAATTGTGCAGTCATTCTTTATGGTTGCAGTAGCGGTGATGACACCGGTTTAAACTGCTAATATTAAGACTCAATATGAGAATAAACAGCTTACTTGAGGTCAACATTGAAGAAAATAGCAAACTAGTTGTCAGGTTAATATGTTTTTACTTTAATTAACTACTGAAATACACTTGAAGTTAGGATTTCAACACATAAAATAAAAGGTTGATTTAGCTACGTAGAAAGAGCTGGACAGGTAGACATTTCTGCCTTTTACAAAAACCACAGTGCTACGAGTGTGCAGTGTGCAACCTTTGTCGCAGTTGAATTGTCCATCTTAGTGTTCGACTTATGGGTAACAATGCTGATTTAAGTCTTCACTGCTTTAGTCAAGAGGTTAGTAAAGCTCCCCTAGATTCAGGGATAATTTCTAATTAAGTAAAAGGTAAATTTTTAAAACTATGTCACCTCTTCCTCTATTTCAATGGTTCAGGCTACACTCAAGCCCTCCATGAAATTATTTTTTTGCGGGGACTCGACACCGCCGCCATTTAAAATTGATACATTTCGATGTTTCCCTAGTTTTGTGCTTAAATTAGAATTGTTAAATGGAAGCCACAAATATTGACTATAAAGTAAACCACTGGCTTAGTTCGAAAGGGGTGGTGCGTTGAGATGGATCAAATTTCGCATTCTTGTAATGGACACGCACACGCAAACACCGGTAATTTACTTTCCCCCTTTCGACCCACCTCACAAACAAGAACGATTGTGTCCGTATGCGTGACCGAAATGTCGGAGAAACCTTGACTAAAGAGCAAGATAGAGTGTTTGTTTGTTCCAATTGACAATACATGTGCATGTTCCAGGGTTACCGCTGCCGACAGCTTCGTTTCAATTAACGGACATTTATGGAAACATGTCTTGTGCGTACTTGATTTTACTATTCCAAAAAAATTAACTGTTTGTGATATTCAAATGGCTTAGAAATAGAAAAATAAACACTTAATTTCGCATTGGAGTTAAGGACTAAGGCATTTGTAGTCACATTGTGCCTTTTTATGCCTTACTTGAAGAAAACATGAATAATACCTAGATTATATTTACCTTGTAAATAAGAAATCGATTACCAGTTAGTAAGTGTAATCAAAATATCGAAACAATTTAGAGGTATGTTTTTCGCCATCCTAATTTTAAATTTAACCACAGAGGTTCTAGCATTCACAAAACATCTAAACAAAGATCACAAAATCTACAGACTAATTCGCAAAGGTCGGAGAACTTTGTGAGGTGTAATTGCATATAACTAAAATTGCTTGTCCCATAATCGCGAAATGCTCAGGAGTCATTTCAGGATAATGTAATGTCGAATTTGGTGCCAGATGATACAGTTCTGCTTCGTCTACTACGGCAGGATTACCCTGTAGATTAGATGGCGAGAGCGATTGACCCACCTTGACAATCAGTGCCAATAATCATTCACCTCTACCGATGTAAAGCCATCAATGCTGCACCATGCTTGATAACTAAATAGAACAAAGCTTACATGAAGCAGGGCTATCAACTTTGATAAAAGTGAACAAATGCGGCGTATTAAATAATCTTGAAGGAAAGTGGAAAAGTCTGCAATGAAATTTGCTAGTTTTTTGGTAGAATTTACGCTTGGTAATTTAATACTTAAAAGTGATAAACTCTGAGACTGTAAAAAATAAAGTAACCTACTAATTGTGTCTAACCAGCAGAACTTTTCAAACTGTTGCAAAAAGATCGCGGAGTCACTCTCGTACCTACTTTAAGATAGATCATTTAATACAATATTTCATTCGCAATGATATGAAAATAAGTTGTGAGAACCAATTTTAGGTGGCTAAAAAATTAGGCAACCTTTTTCCATCTTAAAAAATGGAATATCAAGGGCAAACTCTAAGGGCAATTATCAAATCTGGTCTTTGGAAAAATTACTGACATTTGTTGTAAACACATTTATAACTTAACTTTTACAAGTGCGACACCAATGCTGTTTTTGACAGGTCTCTTTTATAGGGGTTAATTAAGAAGTTTTCTTAAATGGTCTGCAGGATTGTTGATTTTTTTAGAAATCTCGCGAAAAAAGAATCAAATGATGGGCGGTTTGTCAGGAATGACGACCCTGACCAGTATCGCGTAAAATCAGGAGAAAGAATTGAAGCGCATCGAAATGTAAGAATCTACACGATTTTGTCAGACTTTTTTGATTTTGGCAGACATAAGCAATGCTCAACCATACTGGAGCCCTGCCTGCTACACTTCACATCGGTTCCGGTTATGACGAAGCACTATACAACGAATATTACTTCTCTATGAGCCACATACATCGTGACGTATTTATAGAAAAACATTAAAGTTTTATTTATTGGTTTATTTCTCTTTTGGCTTTAAAAACTTAAATATTAATTATTTTTATGTTGGTCTCTATAACAGTTTTTTTCAAGTTAAACGCGTAACAAATTACACTAAACCTTTCGAAGATAAATGCTTTCAACTTCGAAGCAAATCCAAAGAAGGTTGTGCAAAAATTAATAAGGAATTAATCCTCATCTAGGGACGATATTGCGTGATTACTAATTGCCACTAAAGATAAACTGGAAATTTTTTTCAAAACAGACTGTGATATTACAGCCTTATTTAAGTACCCTGAAATGCAGGAAGAGGACATCAGGAAATGAGATTTAAGCTTAGTTGGGTTAGCCAACTTAACTTTAACTTATCTGGTTGGTTCATCATGTTTAAATTGTGTTGCACTTTCCAGGTAAGCTCTGCCTACCATGCTGCCCAAAATCCTGAGCGCAGGATATTCGACGTATTGCTTCACGGAAGTGGATATGAACCCGACCTACCCGAGAGTCCCCTCCTCACAACAGAACCAAAACTGGCTGGACCAGAGCTCGACAGTCAAACTTCAGCAACACATCTGCAGATGGCAACATACCTCATCCCACCAAGTAGGTCCAATTTATCAAAAGTAATAAATTGCTTGCACGCAAAATCAAATGACACCACAGAGCCATACCATGTCATGAGATATTTCACTCCACAAAACCAACTGATATTTCCAGGTTTAGTCTAAAAAAAAGCCATTGCATCAAGCATCAAGCGCAGTACTTAAATGTTGACCATTGAAAACAAAGACAAAGCATATTATACATTTAAATTGAATCACAGTGCAGGCGAAGCTCAGTCATAATTATTTAGTGCGAATGACAACAATACTGTGATTGTCCTATTATTGTACTATAAGTTAAACAAGCGGTCTAGTAGAAAATGAGTCAGTAATTTCCCTTCTTAAGGGAATTGATCAATTCCATTAAATGCTTTGTCAATAACATTAATTTGCACTTTGTAAGTACACCGACACAAGGCTATTTAATGTTGTCCACTAGTTAGTTTTGGTGACAAAACCACTGACAGCGGGACTGCGTCGCCTGGGAGTGATTCGTGGACGGATAAACA
>UXSR01005341.1:29581-103364 GCA_900604375.1 Mesocestoides corti | reverse complement strand
GCCTGCAAGTTTGTTTCGCGACAGCATTTGTATGTTACGGAAGAGATGTCCGAAAGTCATAGAAACCGGTGGACAATATTCGAAAATTAAGTTATGTGTCCTCTATTTTTTATATTGAATAAATATGCTATAATTCTGTAAAAATTAACCCATGCATCTAATAAATTATGACCATCGTGGTGATGGCCAAGAGAGTGGGAACTGAATGCACTCCTGATAAAAGTATGTGGAAAAACGGCGTGCAATCCCTCAACTAACTAATCCTCCATTTTCATTTTATCCTTCGAGGCAGCCTTGCTTTGTCTGTATTATGTATTTTATGGCTTCTAAACCGTACTACTCCGGGAGCTTTAAAGTGCTTAATTTGTCCTTTGCGGTCCCACCACCTTGTTTACACACAAACCATCAATTTTTAAGATTGGCAGCTTACCGGGGACTGCTGGAGGAACAGTTCGTTGAAGTACTTCAAGAGAGGTCTCTGCATTTTCCTGAACTGTGGATTGGTAACAGTTGGTGTGTCCAGAGCGTAAAAAATTGGTCTCCAGCAAGATGCCTTCAAGGAAGACGTGATGGTCCTGGAGCGCCTTGAAGACGTGCGATAGGACTTCTTGGTAGACGTGTTGTGCCATCACCAACTTGTGATTCCCCTCCGCGACTACCTCTGGTTCTATCAGCGGAACCAATCCGGCCTATTTAATACGGTTGCAAATCGCGTTTATATCGTTCATAGAGGATAGTAATAAGGGATTTGGGTTTCTGTTAATTCATAATTCTTCTAACTTTTACAGTGGTCGTTTTTCGCTTGCCCGGGTAGCAAAGTGTTCTTGTTTAAGAAATCTGAGGTTTGTTTATTTAGTAAAAGACTAGCCCTTGAATCCCACTGTTTGTCTACAAGTATCAGCCAGTCTTTCCGATGCTCACGGGCACAAAACGTTCGTCTTTTCACTTACTGAGACAACACAAGATGTCGAAATAAGCAAAAACTACACTTATCATCATGTAACACCTCGCCAAACACCCCCCACTGCCTCAGATCGAGCGTGAAAGAGATGTTCCAATGTGTGTGGGTCTCAGTGGACGGTTTTTTCCATCTCTTAAAAATCTTAGGTTTAGCCGCTTGAAGTCGAAAGCATTTATTTTTAATGAAATTACAGATCTATTAATCCTGTAGACACCGTCGAACGTCCAAAGCAATTGAACAGTGGATTCTCTTTCAATTAGATTTATTCACGTTCATTTCAGAAAAAGGATTGTTTTTCAAAGCACCCACTTTAAACTGGTTTAACTTGATATCAATGTGTTCAGCACACCAACCGCAATTGGCGAGTCGAGTCGCTGAAAACTGATTCGAGTTATTTACTTCTTGCCACTAGTTTCTTTACCAGATGTGGATATCACTAATATCTGAGTCCCCTAAACTAAATTTAACCTGTTAAATTTGACACTGCTTTAATTTTGGGGCATATTCACCTCATGAAATTAGGTTGAGTTTTGGTATCTTTATAGAAAATAAGGAGAAATAATGCAGAACGTCTTCGTTTCCTCTTTTAATTACAAGTTTCTTTTTTGACGTCTGATTGGTAAGCCCAATTTACGAAACCAAATTCAACCGGTTGCGAACCTTTGTGAGTTTACTTGCACAGAAATATGACTCGCAGTTCTCTGGCTAATAAGAGTTGCCGACCCACATATTTTATCATTAAACAAAAGCAAAATATGTTAATATAACTATGCTCTCTGTCATATCTGTCATAAGTATAATCAACAATGTCATGATAATAAGTTGGGTCAACCATGCTTTTTAAAGAGCACCAACTTATTCCGCTATGAATGACGGAGGTCCAGTGCTTCAACTGTCTGCACTTAAGTCGTAATCTTTAGTATAAGGAATCACTAACCACTTGACTGACGACAGCATATCTTGCGAGTACATTGGCGACCTCTTTGAGCGCGAGACGGGAGGGCGTCGGAGCGGAGATTTTGAAGACACAGCGCCACTTCGCAAACCTGCATCCCCATTGACGGTAATCTTCACACCTTCTTGCCAAATCGTCTAGACCCTGAGTAGTGCATTCGTCAAAAGTGCCTGGCAACTCAACAAAGTCCTTGTTCACCTTTACACCGGGGATGATGTGACGATTCTAGGGGGACAATACCCGGCAGTCAACATTTTCGTTGACAAAACACAAGAAGTGTACAAAAACCGTTTTCAAGTAGAAGTTATGCATACATTTAAGTGCAGATAATTTTCCATTCTATTATACTTTGCCTGTTCCCCGTCCTGATGGTGACAGTTTGCAAGTTAGCATCTTACAATATCACTATCCTTCACCTTGCTCAAAACTCAGCTCATGCACCTCGTCAAAATACCTTTAACGTGGATGGAACAAATGTATGCACACGGATCTAGAGTGCGTGTGATATGCATTTTGCCTTATCGGTATACGTAAGGATTCACTTGGCTTGAGAAACATTTTTCTAGCCGTGAACTGATATTCCCTCGTGAAAGCATTTATCCTATTTAACCTGTTTAACTGACTCTAAAAGCTGCTTGAGATAGTTAAAAGCTTGTGGCGTTGGAATTTGCTCTTGCCACACTTTCGGCGCTTTTTAAGGCCTTATATATTAAATGAAAGCCCGAAAGCCAGGCAAAAACTCATGTCTTTATTCTAAAATCGAGTACTTGCGACATTATCGTCGGGAAAATTGTTCAACTTTTATTAGTTTGCGTGACCCACGATTTCTTTGCAACCGGGAGTTTTTGCACAACCCCACTCCGTACTTTGCTGCGCATACTGAAGTGTGAATTAAAAGGCCTGTGATATCGGCCTGTGGCATTAAACGAACCAAAGACTGGACAATGCTCAAGCATTGCTTTCATAAAATGTTGTTAAGCTATTCAAGCTGACCAGGGAATTATGTCCTGATTTGTTATGCTGGAATGGTGGATAACACAACCTACGAATGCATACCACATATCTGACACTTATTTACGTGCTTCCAAATACAGAGCAACTTTTCGAGCTTGTAGTTCAGTTTTATGAAGTATGTCTGAGTCGATAAAATCAGAGCTTTCTATTAGACCAACAGGGCTCACTCGGTGTCTTAATGCAATTTTCGTATGGGTTAAATTATAGTAAAATGACATTATTTTTCCATCGGTTGAAAAAGCCTTCAATAACGTATTTTGAACTGATTTGCTGTTAATAAACCCGAGCTTACAGTTATTAAAGAAATCATAGGCCTCCCATCTGATGTGGTTTGTTCCAGAGTCTCTGGGTGTAAGATGATTCCAGAGATGTATTTCTTAATTGAACAGTCAGTAGACAATAGTATCTCCCTATATCTTCGACGGTTCTCAGGCGTATTTTCGATGCCCATTTTTGAGAATCGAATCCCCAGAGTGGCAGGGTTTTCATCGGTTGAGAGGATTCCTTTCCCGCAGATGACGAGTGCGTTGGCTGTCTGCTGCAAGGCATCCAGTTTTTCTTGGGGAAGGTAAATTGGAAATCTCGGCTCTTTTGGTCTGTCCGCTTCGCACACAACCATGTTTGTTAATGGGTTTCGAACCAGTGCTGCCGAGTGTATTGATCAATAAACAGCGTGACACATTCAAGCACGGCAGCTACCACTGCGCACCTGCAAGTCCCAAAAGCTGCTTTTGCTATGATTAATATTTGACATTGGTTTTGTTGCTTTGCTTTTTTATTGGCAGATGATGCTGCATGCATTTTAATTCCAGTTTCATCCTTTTCCTTTTAGTAGTGTCACATTTAAAAAACAATTTTGTCTTCGCGTAACTAGGCTGCGAGATGCGTAATTTTATCTAATTTCTTGCGTGTCTATTTAGTACTGCCAAGTCTACTTATACATTTATTTGCAAAATATAATCTGATTGGCGTTCAAACGGTTCTTGCACCCACCACTACACATAAAATTAATGCTTCCAATTAAGGTCGGCTTCAAATTGGTCACATTCTATTAATACGTACGCTTACTTAGTAGTGGTGAAATGGTTCAGTCCGAGTACACAAATCGAGTTTATAATCATGTTGTTTGCGGTCGTCGGGGGTGAGAATTTGCGCCCAAGGACGTTCAACTTAAATGGATCGGCCCTTTCATGACAGTACGCAAGCTAGGCCACTTTCATTTATCATTTTTCAAGAAGAAACTAACACAGATTCTCCTAGTAAACTCAATAATTACTTACGAATATGAGCGATTTCGCATTACTATAATTTTGAAGGGGAATAAATTCAAATAATATCAAATAAACCATGGTGCTAGTGGCCTTTGTAAGCACTCAGACTAACCTTACTAGGTGCTAAGTTTTTAATTTCCTAAGACGGAATAGTGTCTCGTGATTGTATCCTACCAAACCATAACGTGTTCTCGAATGAATCCTTCCCAACAATACCATTTCTGAATTTTCCCAAAACCTGTAAACTATAATGTCAAATAAGTGACGGGCAAATTGTCAGGAGCAATGTCTGCTACATTAGTGAAGTGACGTAGCGGGTGAACCCTCATTATTAGGATATTTGAATAAAGCAGAGACAACTCACCACTTTAATTTACCCGTTTTTCCACGGAGGGGAAACATTTCTTTAGGTAAACACTCATAGATACTGAAATTCATTTTAGTATGGCCTCCTTATGAGGTAAAATTCCATGCATCAAAATCGACTTATGCTGCCTACATTTTGTCAACAATTGTACATCATTTGCATTTAACCGCTCTCTCCCGTGAGGTATCGCTTCCTAGGAGAAGAGTCTTGTGTGTCATGGAATTGGAGCATATTAAGTACAACGGGAAAGGGCAAAGATCGACTTAGTTTCTCTCATGTTTCGGAGTCTTGTGAACTTGTTTACACAGCACACTATTCCTAGTCCTTCGTGGGGACCAAACTAGTATCCATCCTAATGCATTCAAGCCCATGTTCTTGAAAGCCACATTTAAGTGTAAAATTACCTCAAATAAATACTTACCGTTGCAGCTTTGAGAAAGTGGTCGATAATTTTTAAGTTTCATTAATTATACTACAAAACGCTTGGCGTTAATAATTATCTCCTTCGCCTCCAGTGATCGATGGGTTCCTGAAGTCATAAACAATCACCTACCCGGAATATATCGAGATTATTGCTGTCATCAGCAATGACACGCTCGGATAATCCGGTAACATGTCATGATGCTGAATAATTTCCTTTTCTTTTTCTGTCATTTAAGAATTTCACGCACCTGACTATTATTAACACCCATATGTACTGAATCCACTGGACTAACCAACGCTTTCTATGCCTGATTTACTAGTAGGTTAACGGCAAACCACACAAAACTGGAAGAATCTAATCGTGGGCAAAATTCACCTTATTGTGTGTAGTCGGTACCAAAAAATTGTATTCACTACTAATGTTGGCATAAAATTATTTTCTCACATTAGTCTTTAAAGCAATGACCTTAGTAGTTCTTCTAATGTGGAATGATTTAGACACGTAAATATTTATTTGAAAAGCAGTTCACTTTGTTTCGATCACCGGTGATGTGTAAAAGTGCACGTATTCGGTTTGGCTTAAGCAATGTTTAAACGAATTCACGTGTGGGCTTCCTGCTTCATGGTTAGCAGAGGACTTCTGCTTATCGTTCAGGAAATTGTTTAAAGTAACAACCACAAATTGGTTTCCAGTTCAAAGTTAATTTAAAACATCTTAGACACGTACGGAGGATTAAATTGCCACTGATGACTCAACTAACAAGAAAATTGTTTAATACTGAAGGCACAGAAATATGCGACTCGAAAGGTTCCTGTTAGAAGCATAATCTGAATCCTTGACTGTGGCTGGGGAAAGGTATTTCTCGAAAGTTTAATTAATGTAGCTCAGGAAGTAAAAAATGATTAAAATATTACAAAGCACGCTAGCTACGTGGGCAGATACGTCATGTTCTAGTTTTAGAGCTTGGATAGAAACGAATGCGAGGATGTATTCTTGTTTTAGTGTCATAACGAGCAATTGGTGGATTTGGTTTCTAAACAATAGAGATTAATTCCTACAACAATGATATCAATCACTAAACTTCCTGAAATATGTGGAATTTAATCCCGCACGACCCCTATTGAATTCGCCTAAATGGATATTGCGTTGACGAAATGTCATTCAGGACGTAATTGGGGACGACCAAAATGAAACCAAGAACTCATAAGTTCGTTAACAGTGACGTATTCCGGTGTTCCTAAACTTAACGTAAAGTTTATTGCCTCTATTATTACCATCAAACAAAGCCTTCAATAAGTCTTCCTATTTCCATTACAAATCGCTCAACACGACTGAACAATACTGCACCACCAGTGAATGGAGGAGAATAGAACACCAACAAATGCACTCGGGTGCCAATTAATCTGGCACCGCATAGCGCTCATTCCGTAAATTGAAGTTGCCCTAATATATGGATGCACGCTTTCTAAGCGCTGGAGTTTGTCACTCACTATTCATCGTAGTTACAGGTTGGTAGCAGGGTGGCCATGAATATATGTGGATTTTTACCATGTCGGCCTAATTAACACGTTTTCCTCTCTCCTCTTTCCGCCCGAATGATTTCTTATGCGCTAAACGTTGATTTATTATTACAGTACTATTAGGTTCTGTTTTAGAGGTATCATTTTTTTGTAACTACCTTTTATTATGTCAGAATAAATTTTTTATGTGGTCATCTTGCGGCACGGGACATAACGCAAAATTGTTGAAGTTGAAGCCCTCTGTTAGTTCTCATTTAGTTTAGAATTAGTGCAAAGCAACAATGAGGGAATTGAATTACTTTCGAACTCACTTGCTTGGAAATTGGCTGCAAGAATATGTTCTAAAATCCCAGGGGCTCCAGGTCAAACGGGTTTGTCAATTCCCTCGAAGTGGAATTGAGTCAAACCACCTGGCCATGGATAATGGCATGGAAAAGGGGATTTGCTATGTAAACACTTGGTATGCTTACGTTATTCGCATCAAATATTTGTGAACTGAACTTAATAATTATTGGAGGCATCTAAGTAACCCCGTATCCTAATTGGGCTGACATTTTGGGCATCCAACGGTGCTCACGATGGATGCGCACAATCGGGCAGTAAATACGAATTTGACTATCCCAGTTGTAATGCTATCGTCCAGACGGCTCAGGGTTGCATTGCCCAGTTAATAAAATCGGTAGACAGCTGGAAACGAGACACCGCAATCAAAAGATACATCATGACTGGTTATGAACTCACTATTATGAAAAAAGGAACTTGATTATGTCCATCGAGGACTAACAGTTTATGTTAAAACCCGAGCGTTTTTGACAAAGTAACTACAGAATCCGAGAGCCGAAGCTTGCTTACTGAAATAAAAAAGTGATTAAAATTGACTACTTTCACCGTTCTATGTGGAAAATAAACCTTGGGTCACGAACCAAAATACTATATATGGACTAGTTTTAGAGTGAACACTAGTACTTATGTGTTCCAGTTAAGAAACGACGCGCTCTAGCAAGCGAGTCTGATACGATTCCACCCACGAACTCTGTGAACAGACTACATTTTTGTTTTACATAAAATACTGACACTACCCAATTTCCTTGCACGCCTGAGTTAAGAAAGCGACTTGCTTTGCATTCGCCTATGAACAATAGCTTGGTACCTGTACGCTAATCGACTCACTGTATCCAATGCCTCCGCCTCTGCTAAAATCTATATCTTAAACTTTCTGACACCCTGACACATACAAGGAATGGGTCTTTGAAAATGAAGACAATTTCAATATTGCATCTGGAGGGTTAAAACAAAAATGATAGTAAAATATGGATAGATAATTCTGTGCGAAAAAGTCAGGCGCATGCAGGTAGACAAATGACACCAAAATGTGATAGTAATGATTGAATGTAACTATGAGGAAGAGGAGCTATGCTTCAAGCATAAATTCGATAATGCGGATCATATATGAAGGTGGAGAGTCTGATTGCTGTCATTTAACGAAAAGCCTGATAAAGTCCTCCGGCGAAAGCACGCGAATCCTCGGTGGTTTTTCCTGATGATAGCATGGGTGACCCAGGAGCTAAGCAGATAAAATTTCGCTATTTTATGGACAATACGGCCTTTTAATGCTACATGAAAGTGAAGCAATTAGATCACATCACACAGCTGATATTATTCCAAATTCTTGAGCCAGAGAGAGCCCCGGCACGCAAATAGGACGCATCGCCATGTCACTACACGTGACCCTCACTGATAAGTTATCTGTTCTTACTTATTGTGCCCGAGTTTGATTTGTTCCACGAAGTGAGCCTAACAGTCAAATTTTAGAACTAGTGAACTTTTGTGAAGAAACAAGCCAGGACTGAGTTTCTCGATTTTTTAAAGGAAAGCAATGGTATTTAAAAACAGCAATATAACAACAGATACATCAAGGGACCCGTCATATTACTTTTAAAATAAAGGACATTTAACTACTTTTACACTACATGCTACAAGTACTGATGAATACAAGTATTGCCTAGATGAAATAAGCTATTTTATAACACGAACAGTTTGATAGAATAGACTGCATATCAACTGACCATCCAAAAGAGACAAGAACAATTTTCACAGATTCCAAGGCAGGCTGAATAGATCTGCTGTTCACCGTAGCGCCGGAGAAGTCGAATATAGGCTCGGCGCCAATTGCATTCTCTAACGCCAGATTCAAACACATCCAGAGTAGGTTTCCAACTACTTCGGCCACATTGCACTGACATGATTTGGTTAGGTGTAAAGTTGCGTATCGTTAAACTTTTCCACAAGAGCTCGTCGTTTATGATTAGAGCTAACGTGGGAGATGCAATAGAAGCCGATTCAAGGTCATCTGGGGAGTTGATGTTTGCGATTATTCGTTTGAGACATTCGAACGGCAGACTCTCCAATGAGGCCACAGAGGTGCTTCCCGAAGACTCAGCTAGCGAACTCGAATTGCGCACGAGCCTTGCGGAAGAGTTGTTAGAAGATCCAGGAAGAGCCTATGCATGTGAAATTAGTAAAAAACGATGGGAAACGCAAAACCTTAAGCAAAAAAAGTTAAAACAAATAAAACCAAATATAAGGTCTGCTTTTCTGTAAAATAAGGTTTACTTGTCATTCAAAACATTTGTTAACATTTATTCTACTATTTTTATATGAAATATATATGCACATAACAACAATCACACAGGACTAACATAGTTTACCGCTAAAATATGCATGTACAATATTTCGATCAACGTCAGAAGTAAATGGTTTTGGAAAGCAACAAATATTACGCTAAGGCTTACCTATAGTCGGTATTATGAAACGCAAAAATAATCTGGAGAATAACTTAAAATGAAAACGTTTTCACCTTAAAGTAAAATAATAACCTGATTTATATCAAAGTTGTTGAGAGCAGATTCCATTTTATTAAGGGAATCCCAATGACATGCCCACAGTTGAGAGCTGCCGATGTGATCATATTCGTGACGTTGCAAATTCGCTCTAAGTGTAGCAAGAAGCTGTCGAAAAATCAAGGTCTGGTTTGAACTTCCAAGTACTGAACAGAGTAAAAAAACTCGTAAATTACCTTGGTGCATGATTACTTTCAATAGTTCAATTATATACAATTGAGAGCGGCCCCCAAGGCTGTGCAGCCTTTCATCCAACAATCGGCGAACCAACTACGTAATATAGAAAGTGCATCAATTACCTTGCACACATAGTTGAATCGTCGAATGTCTTTTATAGCAGACTTCATATCTAATTTTAGTAATGCGTCTGTTATTGTGCTAACATTTGCAATTTCACGGGTGCTGTTAAGGTTTAGTCGAATGTGTGGCTGGAAGCAAACGATATTCGCCAGTATTGATTCAAAATCTTCAGTTGTGAAACGGTCATCCGTCAGTGATTGGCGGTAAATTCTACGAAATAAGTATGACGATAAGTTAACCTTCTCAAGGCAGCAGCATTCATATTTGCGAAAACCCTTTCCCTCCAGTGTTTAGCATTTTCCCAGGTTGTGACACCGTCCGAGGATCTTATCCACTTTTCACCTGGACATCTCCAGTCAGGACTAAGAAATGGCATATTGATTAGCCGATTTTTCTAAAAATAGAAAGTACTGGTCTTTAGTACATAAGATTTAGATTTATTTAAAAAAGACAAAATTAAATCAAGAGCAAAAGAATGTGAAACAGATAAATTGTCCTGAGCATGTGGCTTTGAAACTAATTGAATACTAAAAAGCGTCCAACAATAATGATAAATATTAAACGTTTTGGGTTCGACACGAATAAGATCTCAATAAACTACGGCCTAAAACTACGTTATAAAACTACGCACGGGAATAACAAAAGATACATCGATGGATCTCAAAGTAATTGGGTACAGCTGATGTGATTAATTTAAGTGGTTGATTTAAACTAATATCTGTCAAGTGACTTATCCATTTGCAGCAACATAGCTAGTACAATCTACTGAGAATTTTCAGCAGCCAAATTACACTTCAAAAAGACTTTTAAGAAAGGTTATTAACAACTGGCCTTGAATACATATGTTTCATCACGTGATGGGTCGACCCCCATAGTGTATTAGAGGTCATCAATTCCCTGTCTAGTAAATTTTGGCTCACTCAAATTTGTTACAAAACTAAAGATTCGCTAACTACCTATTTTTCAAATTTTTTCATATGTTGATCAAATGCTTTCAACTAACCAAGAATTTCTGTGCCATCAACACAAGGTGTTAAGTTGAACATATTTTCAGTCACACCAAGTTATATTTGAACACATCTGGTCTAAAAAATTGCCTGACTTATTGTTTATTTTTTCAACAGAAGAAATCCTAGTTAAGTGCCAGCACGATTAATATTCCTCTGGTATATTTTGTACAAATTATGTGTATATTTGTGACGGTCAGTCATTAAACTATAACAGGGATGTTTAATTATTATAATAGCAATCCATTTATTTCAAAATACTCAGTATTCTGCTTTTTTCAATTGGCAAAAATGAATTGTGTCATTTTAAATTATTTCGTCCTCATTATTATATCGGTAACGTGAATCCCAAATAATTCTCTTTACCTTTATTTTAATACCTACTATTTTTTTCGAATTAATTGATACCCAAAGGCATGCCAGATTTTTAGATCAACTGTATCATTTCATTTTGTTTAAAAAAACGCAAGCAAAATATAGTATATAATTTCTTGCAAATAACATACTCTAACGTAATTCATGAAAATGCTACATTAAAAAGCGAATTTAATATATTTATGACACATTTATTATAAATTTATCACATTAAACTGTTCAAAACACGTTCGATTATCAGAATCTGGAAAATTTATGTTTGAGAAACTCGCAACCCTGTATTTCAATGGTCGTCGGATTAGCGAACTAGCTTATGCAATTATAATTGACATCTATAATAAACGTTCGGGCTGCCATGTTTAAGCCACGCTGCAACCACACTGTACTAATCTGCCGAAGATATAGTGATACCAAGTGTAAGTTATGAGTGGGTCCCGGATACAGAGAAGCTTACAATAAAGTGGTTCTTATATATCCATTTTCTTATTTATGTTCCCTCATTTTCCAATTTAGATTATCTTAAACTTTGAGAAAGTGGCCTGCATCCGGTAAAACATTTTAAGAAGTTAACAATATTCCAACTCTAACTGAATTTGTGAAGTAATGCCTATGTAAGCAATTCCGCATGGAGGGAAGAATTTACCTTCGATTCCGATTTGCTTATTAACTAATGGGCTTTAAAAGTTTAGTGATATTCATTTAAAACAGTTATAAAAATTTGCGGCTTATGCATGTTTCACATAGATACAAAGAAACGTAAGTAAAAATGGGCATGAATAAAATTCGAAAAACGCATTCACGCTTTTTTAAGTTGTGAATATCTAGCAAGATTGATTAAATTAGGTAAAATTTAAACGCGTCAGTGTCCTGCAGTTATTTTGTGATTTTATTGATACAAAGGTTTAATTTTAGAAAGGTCAATAAACAACACTTTTTGCAAACATAAACTGCAAACGTTTTTTCGTTATCACATTAATACTTGATTTTGCATGGTTGTTTTATTTAATTAAGTGACGTAATCACCGACTTTAACCTAGGAGCGGGTGTTATTGTTTTGTAATTATGCCTCTGTGATGAATTGTGAGTTCCTTACTTGGCGTGTGTGATTGATTTTGTGACTTTTTTTTGCTGTTTTACTTGCGGAATTATTTGTTGTATATTTTCGCACTTTCTGCGTAAACATCGCTGTCCAATTAAACTATCTCATTCTTTGTCATCATCATTTGAGCGTATTTCCAATATTCTTTGAACAAAGGTCATGTTCTTGACACTTCTTGTAATACATTCACCATGGTGTTTTTGTATGTGTTTGCTGTAGCTTTGAACTTGTATTGAGCCCTACTGAGCTTTTTGATGAGTCGATGTTACTTGCTTTCTCGGTATCACTTTCCTAGGGCCAACTCGCGACTCCTTAGTTCTTAATGTGAGATGGCTCGAAAATAATGGAATTTGCTAACTAGTTTCTATGTTTTTTCTCTCACTTATGCTTCTTTGGACCATACTCTCTCGTTTTTGATGGAGTTAGCATATTCTTTTTGTGTTTATTCTTCAGCAATTTGTAATTTGCGTTTTAGCAAAGGACACAAATAAGGTTGTTACAGTCCTCGCTACATTGGGCCGCGGTGAGAAGACGCAAGAAATATCTTATACAGATATCAAAGTCGTGGGAAATGGCTCCTTTGGTGTTGTCTATCAGGCGTGTTTATGCGATACGAATGAAGTCGTTGCTGTCAAAAAAGTTCTGCAAGATCGGCGATTCAAGGTTTGTGTTTGAAATTCTCAATATTTCGATTTCGGTAATTATCCGCTGGATAGTGTACTTCACATATTTTTTTTAAAGTGATTGTTCGAAGTTATAGTGTTATATTAACGGTTTTCCCTAGTATTTTCAACTGTCATATCATTTGTGGTTTTTCCTTTTTTTTATGTATTTCAATGTCTTATCTATCATTTTTTATACTTTCACCGACCTAATAGTTCATCCTTATGGTTGCCTTTACTTTATTGTTTTTATAATTGCCTGAATGCAACTGTGTGATTACATTCTTCTGTGTAACTTTATATTCTTTGCATGAGACCTGTTTTTCCTTCCCATTTTACCATTGCCACCTTGCTTTGCCTCATGTTGTCTACAGTAAATTTTGCTATGTTTCTGGTTTGTTGTTTGCACACTGCTTGAGAAATGACAATACCATTATTTTTATTTAATTGAAGTGGCAGACATCTTGTAGAAATGCATACTTTTTCTTCCATGGAGATTATGCGTCTAAGTGTATTTTCTGCAAAATTGACTGTTTGAAAACAAATTCTTTTTATAATTTCGATTGGTTTCAGTAATAATTTCGCTCCTCATACGATGCTACCTAATGTGTTGTACGCGTTTATCCCCATTTTCCTCAAATATACATCGATCGTGATTCAAAGGTGTACGTTTGCTTTTCTCCTAGGTGATGTGTTTGAATCCCCGAATTTTTCATGAATTTTCGACTTCCTCGTGTTGGGCCCTTAATTAGCTTTATGCTGATATTTTCGTTATTTTTCTGCTGCAAACCCCCGACACTTGTTCGAAAATGACCATGTAATTTCTCTGAAATATTTTGTTGTAGTGTAGACATGACAAATTATGCATTGTTTTGGCATAAAACATACTAACTTGAGGCTTATTCGATTTTATGTTATAGAATCGCGAGCTGCAGATTATGCGGTCACTCGATCATCAGAATATAGTTAAACTCAAGTATTTCTTCTACGTCATGGGCGAAAGGGTAGGTTTTTGTTCGCCAATTTATCCTAGGATATTTGTTACGCCATGGGATTTCTCATGGGAATTGCAAATTAATGGCTTCATGCAGTTGGGTTTATCGGTGACCCTGACCCGCTAGTGTCATGTTTGCCAAATATTCGTTTGTCGCATGACTATGGTGGATTTTCTAGTGTTTTAATGGCCGTCAAGCTTGTCAACTTGTCATGCCAAATTAGGATGTCATATCAAAGATAAAATGTTCCCTTAGGTTGTGTTTTCTTATATTTTTACTGCTAAGTTTCTCGATTTTTGTTAATCTAGACTAAAAAAATTTGTGGCAGATTCTGAAAAAGTCTTATATTAGGAAATCTGCATCTCAATTCTGTTCGTCGAGACAGGCATTTTGCTCCTCGGACCGCCTTGGAAGTCTACAGTTTTCTTGGTGTCTTAGTTTCACATTAATTTTCTGGGCATTGTGTTTAACCAGTAACATAATTTATACACTTTTTGCAAACTTTGTGCAACTACTGATTTTTGTGCTAATGATGTGACGAAGTGCGCGGTCTGTGAAGAATAATCTAATTTATTTAAACCTGGGAACTATTTACGTGATATGTCATGTTTTGAAGAGGTCTAGTATGCACATTCGTTATTTATCAAGTCTGAACCGTTTTTACTAACTGGACGTTAGGTAAAACATTCTCGGACATGCTGTTAGCAACACTCTTTTGCATTTACTGTCTTGAGTTATGTTGTTTAAACTTAGAAACCCAAACGTACGAATGCTACTATTTTCTTCACTGGACCGAATTTAATGCGTACTGAGTACTTTTGGCAAATATAGCGTCTGTAGCCCGTTAAATATATTGATTTAAGAAACGACTTATGCCTAAGAGATTTAAAATGGACGCATCAGCTCTCTATAATGCGCTTTTATTTGTTTCGCCAATGCATGAGTTTAAATCATCATAAATTCACATTTTTGCCCAGAAATAATTTTGAAGTACGAATTATCCTTTAGGAACCAACTCAGGGTTAAATCTATTCCTCAAACATGGCAACTTTAGTCATGAGATCACGCCTCACCAATTCAAATGATAACATTGGCAAATCTAATTGAGTAAAAGTGCAAGGTCACTTGTAGTTTGGGTCCTTTCGCGACAACAAACAGTCCTGCTTAAGTTCCCCTAGTAACGTTTTAGTATTCATTTGCTTTTTCGTGGTTTGCCATCCTCAATACACTAATCATTGCCGTCATTCCTTTACTTATTACAGAATGTAAAATCAGGAAAATTTTACGCAAAAAATCATTAATGTTTGCAGCAAGAATGTAAAGTGCGCAGTTCTGACCCGGTTCATTTTTGAGAATTATGGATGTCTTGCATTTCCTTTTGGCAGAAAGAAGACGTTTATTTGAACCTAGTACTGGAGTTTGTTCCTGAAACTGTTTACAGAGTTGCACGTCGGTACTCTCGGCAGAAGGAGACAATTCCGATGATTTTTGCTAAAGTAAGCGTCATTCATGCCCTTTACTCACTGACAAATGATTTCCACCATTACGTATAGGTAAAGACAGATTAATGATGTATTCAGTCTCAGAGTGGTCTTGTTTTTGGACACGTGGGTCCACAATGTACTGTGGTGTGTCGGTATTTAGCCTCGGAGATGTTTCACTTTTTGGCCATAAAGCCCTTGGTTGGCGTCTCTTTCCCAGGATTTCGTTCATTTTCTGATTTATATGCCTGTAAGCACGCAGTCATGTGGTAAGCAAGGTTGTAAACTTGCCATTTGTTGTAATTTGGCCTTATTTTCCGTTTGAAATGTGGTAGGTATCCTTGTTTCTAATCGATCTTATTATAAGTTTGAAAAAATCAAATTTCTGTTGCGTCCAAATAAACTGGAGTTTCCGACATGTCCCATTGTCCAGCCAATTAGTGTTTTTTTAATCATTGCTTTCCCTTTATTACTTTTGGTTGCACATTGCAAGTGCTAGCTTTTGCTAAGACATGGCCACAGCGATTGTTTATTACTTTTACACTATGCTGCTTTTCCATTATAGTTGTACATGTACCAGTTATTTCGCAGTCTCGCCTACATTCACAGCAAGGGCATTTGTCATCGAGACATCAAGCCTCAAAACCTCCTCCTCGATCCATCCACTGGAATTCTTAAGCTTTGTGACTTCGGCAGGTACTTTTTTTGTAGAGTGTTGTTTCACAAACATAAAAGGTAATTTATGCTTCATTCTGCGCCAAAATTGCTCTCGTGCCACACCAATCTACACACTGCCGTTTGCGCTTATTGCCAAATTAAGAGATAGCTTAGTCCCGACCATCGGGATATTTAAAAAGACCGCCTCCTCAAGACCTGAGCTACCTATAACTGGTGAAAACGAAGCAACAATTGGTTTTGAAGTGGATTAAGGTGTCCTTGGGACTCGCTGTTGGATGCTGCTTGTTATGAAAACCTGTTTCTCGTTTGTGTGGCGTCCCGTATTTTTAAAATGGGATGCTGTGCCTTCTAAAAGCCCGTCGCTGATCCTTCCAAGTCCCTAGTGTCTTGTTCTTTCATTGCCTAGAATAACTTCCCATTAGTGGTGTTTAATGTCAACAGACATTTTTGTCTAGATATGTAAATGAACTTTTAGCTAAATTTAGCAGTTTTATGTACTTGTTGGATAGTCATGCGTGTTTTAAGGATGTGACATTTTGGTACTATAATGCATTCAATTTAATAAATATCTGTCAAACATAATCCACGCAGAGACGGTGTGAAATTTGAGTGTAGCCACTTTATTGCCTATGCTGTGTGTAATACTAATTTCATGTTTCTTTTCTGTCCACAATGTCCGTTGTGTCGTATATTTGGTCATTCGTAGGTTTGAAATTGAGATTCCCTTCATAAAGTGACGAAATTTGTTTTATGAACTGTGGGGAAGCAAAGTAATGTGTATCGGATTTCTTACAAAAGAAACTATTCCCTACTCTCTGTTTGGCCGTTATTTCAGTACCCATTACGTTACACCGCTTAACTAAGGGGAGTACGCGCCAACGCTATTGATGTGTACTATCTTTAACACATTGTGCTGCTTGTACATCTTATTTTGACTCAAAACTTAGTTTCGTGTTTGGATTTGTCTTGTTTTACCGAAATGGTAGATGTATTAACTGCGTGCTATTAGGCGTGGTTTCCTTGCAAGGAGTTGGTACTATAATTTTTTGTGCTGCTCGATGTTATGTCATTTTCAACTACTTATTTATGAGTGGATTTACTTGACCAGACTGAACCATCGTTATAAAACCTGGGATGGTAGATGTGACACCGTGTCTCGTAATGCTACACTTCGTAATTTCTCCAGTTTTACCAATTTTATCTCTATATGTCCGCTTTGACGCAGGCTACAGTCATTTTTCCTTGTCTGCCGCATGAAAGACTAACGTCGGCTGTATTCCCTACGAGATGCCTCGCGATAAAGGAACTCGTTTCGTCATGGCCTAGCCAAATGATTAGATCCAGCTGAAAATGCGCTTGTTAGACACGCTTGATCATAATTTTTTCAACTAAAGCGGCTTTTTTCTTAAATTCAAAATGCACCTTCTCATGTGTACTTGTCGATTTGTAATTCAGCTATCGGTACTCGAGTCTCGCAAATATTCTAGCCGTTGAAATACATTTCTAAAAATAAGTAAATATATGTGCGGCGTTGACTTACCATGGTCATGTTTTCATGATTGTTTGCCACAATGCGAACGTTGTGCGCCTCGTTCTTATTGCATTGCTTTCAGACTGTAGGACAGGTGGACCATGTTATGCGTTTGTGATTCGATGAATTTATGCCCGTTTTTTAGCTTCTGATCCCCATTCAAAGCAGTTTAAATGGTCACTGAATTTGTTGTCTAACGCGTCTACATGCGCATCTTTGTGTGCACCCAACAAAATCATTAAAGCTAGGATCACACCGAGGTGATTGTCTCTATCAGAAATCGTGCATTGCAGTGGTTGTCGACTCTCAGTAATATTCCTCCTTTTAGCGCCAAAGTGCTGGTCCAGGGTGAGCCCAACGTATCCTACATTTGTTCTCGCTACTACCGCGCACCTGAACTCATATTCGGCGCAGTTAACTACACCTGCCAGATTGGTTAGTTTCATGGTCTCTTGTGTCTCTGCTCAATTCCAATTTTCTGCTAACCTATTCCTTTGTTTATCATGTTTTGCCATTGTTATTCTTTCCTACTTGAAAAAGCATGGCTTGGTTGAGCCTCGATTCGCATCCACCTCCAGTTAATGCCAAGTGGTTTCATTGCATGAAATCGGGCTTTTTAATCCAGAGTGTACCTTCGCAGCTGTGTATAGTTGAGGTCCAGGCTAGTTAATCGGAACCGGCAACAAGGACATCTCTAATGAGGCAAAGCTCGTTCAGATGATGCCTTCGTGTTTCATTTTATTGACAGCGCCCTACTACGTAATCTTTATTTAATACATGCGGGCCGTGAAGTATGTGCAAGATGCAGAAGCCGAGATGGATGTTTTAGTCTACTCTTGATTTAAGTGATGCTTTTTTTATAGTGAATAGCATTTCTGGATGTTATTAATTACTACTCCTTGTGGTTTTACAACCTCAGCTACTTGTACTTAGTTTGTATTTCAAATTTATCCCACGCTCGTCTTTAGCAAGGGTATACATTATTAGTTTTCTTGCATATTTGAAATTGTTGTGCATATTGTTGTTTTAGTACTCTGAATGTGCAATGTTTTTTTTCTCAAATGACTTTCTAATCTTAGTGTATTTTTACATTGTTATTCACCCCTTACGTGTGGCTTTCACCGCATTTATAACCTGTAGTGGTTGCTACGCCCTAACAGCAATGTAGTCAAGAGACCTTGCCTTCACAAGGATTTCTTAGCCCTTCCCTATGGCTGTCACTTCTTGCTTGTGTCAATTGTTTTCAACAACCACAGTGGGATGAACAATCGTAAGTAAGCCGCCAGCGCGATTTGGTCGCCATTTTATAAAACAGGATAATGTATCAAGGGGGTGCGTTGTGAGGAATTTTGCGTCTTTGAATAAGTTTTTTGTTGCCACAATGATTCACGACCAGGTAGGTGCTCTGTTTGTTGTTTGGCTCGTGCCTCCACCCCATTGCTTCTTGTGTCCTCTTTTTCCTCAATTTCAATCTAACTGCAGTGTGTCTGTCGTGGCCTTGTGCATGATGGCGACGCACTGCCACCCTCGAACTCCACTCCCGGGTGCTCGTATTGTGCTTGCACTGGTGTGCGCCCATTTGCCCCCAAGTGACTCTACATGTGTGCTAGTGACCATTCCTTATTATATACCAAGTGCCTCCTAGCCGCACGAGTAAAATCTCGTAAGCATTTCAAGCACACTTTTGGTGTTTGTTGAAAGCAACCCACAATTGCGATTTTGTGACTAATTGATGCCTTAGTATTTGTGAAACGTTAGGTACCTACTCCATGGGCCATAGTGTGCTCAAGAATTGGTCGTCGAACAAAACATTTTAGGCGGTCCCGTTATCGACGCAACAACCCGGTAGTGAAGGTCGTCGTGGATTCTAACCCTTGCGTATTTTTTTTCTGACGTGTTGACAGTTATTTTTCTTTTTTTTTGGTTACAACGTTAAACTGCATTAAATCTGCGGGAGTCGCCGAACACGTGGTCGAACAACTTATCGGCGATTTGCTTGTCTGATTCCCTGTAAACAATCTTCCTTATTACCTGCCTTTCCTCTCTTGAATTGCATTGAGTGTTTTAGACATTCGTCAGCACAGTATGAGTGCGGTCTGTTGCAGGAGTTCGTCCCTCAAAGGAGGTGTTTGGCAGTGCACAGTGAGCCGGGTTGGGGGGCGGGTCTCATGTCAGGCGCGCTCGCGCCGTTTCGGTGGCATTCACAATTCGGTGGTTTTTAGTTCCTCCACGCTTTCTTTTAGTTGTGTCATTCCGTTTTTTCTTAACGAAAAATATGAATGATGCCTGAGGTAAGTAAATTTTCACCCGTTGTGAATTTCAACCACAATTTTTTTCTAAGTCCCTTTTTGTATCAACGCATTCTTCACTACAAAAGCAACCATTATTTCAAACATTTTACCTGTTGCTTAAATTCACTTTTCAATGACATGTTTGTGTTGCCCGCTAATAATGGCATTTTTTCTAGTCGGGGAAATGCCCTCCTGTGTGTATTCGCTTTCATGAGATTTGATTGTGACCTGTCCTATTAAGAGGTCCAATATCTAAATTCCCCTCTTATTTCACGAGGTGACTGGTTGTAGGTGGTATTATTTTCTTCTCATCAAAATCGGTATTACGAATTAAAGGTGCAATCTTGAAATGCTCGAGTCTTTTACTGAGTAATTGTTCTACTATTAGTACTAATTGATAATAAGTAGTTCTGGCTTTTATTGATCGTCACGCACGTTCGCTCGCTTATTGGTCAAGAACGCTATTGATGGGCAGCCACTTTAAACTGCCCGACTTTCCGAGCGAGCTGATCCGTCGCCCCAAGTGTTATTTGTGTGTTATGTGTGTCTAATCCGTTGATGTTTGGTATTAGCAGAACACATCTGCGCCTAGATTGCCGAGTAGTCCTAGATGTATTTGATGAGGAATGTGCCTTAACTGACGTGAAGTGTGTCTTTTCGGGTAACACTACCGACGGTGAGTAATCTAAGTAACGTTTGCACCCATTTCCCATGAGTTTAGGGTTAATTTTTGGCTTCCGTAAATTGATTTCCCATTCAGAAATAACCTCTGTCATGGTTTCGTTGTTAAAGTGTTCGAATTTTGACTTTTTGTTCATGTTATTCCATGCATTCTTTAAGGAGACATGTTGGCGATTTGTATGTCATCGTATCACAGCGTCTGGTAGCTACTACAGAAGTAACCTAAGACATGGGACGTGCCAAATTATTCTCTAATTGCAAGTGCCACTAGACGTTTCAGCTGGTTTTCCTGACGAAGCACGTTTTTTTCTGTAGCCCATTTGCACCAGAGTAATCTCTCGATTGCGCACGGCGCATGCATATGCTAGTGGACCGCCTTTTGTTTGTTTTAGACGTGTGGTCAGCGGGTTGTGTGTTTGCAGAGCTGCTTCTAGGTCAGCCCATCTTCCCCGGTGAGAGCGGTGTTGATCAACTGGTAGAAATCATCAAGGTGCTTGGTACTCCTTCTCATGAGCAGATTCGTGACATGAACCCCGATTACCGCGAGTTCAAGTTCCCACAGATCAAGGCTCACCCCTGGCCCAAGGTAAGCTACTAGCTCCCCGCGCGATCGAGTTTCTGACCTGCATTTTCACAGCACTCTTCCTCGTGGTTGACCATTTACGAGGTTCAACTAACTAGCCGTGAAGCCGATTAATTAGTCTTAAATGTCGTGTGTTGGAACTACCTCGGAAAAAAGAATTATCAATCCAATGCAGAGTTGTGGGCATACGAGGCGAAGTCATCACGACGTGGCGGTTGTGTGAATTTACGTTGTCACAAGGTAACATGACAAATGGGAGCCTGCATCACACGCCAACACAGTGGAAGGTCATAGAGCGCAGGTCAATTACTTCCCTTTTTAATTTCCGTTCAAAAGCGCTACACAACTTATTCGTGTTAAGTCTCGTCTTAGTGGCACGTCTCCGTTTTTAATGCGAATTGTTGAGTAGCATCGCGGTTGGCGTGTCTCCTGACTTTCCCTTTCCCCTCAATCGCTCCTTCTGTTGATGCTCCCAAAAGCGGTTGTTTCCGATTTGTCGAGTATGTTGTGAGTCCCAGCATGTGGTCTTGAACCACGCCGGGGCCACTGAACAAACTCTGGTCCGATTATGCCTCTCTGATGAAGAAAAGACCAGAGAGGACGTGGAAACAACCGTTTACTTCGGAGCTCAACCACGTTGGGGTCATTGTGTCGTGTGTGGCGCTTGCGCGTGTGTATTTATACCTCAGATGTGTGAATCATACATGCGCTAACATCGAGACGTAAGTGTGAGGATAATCCAGGATAAATGTTCGTGCGAATGAGGAGGAAGTTGAGAATCCTCGCGGCTGGCGACGTGCTGCGAGAAGGGAACCCTATGTCGGAAAACGTACCGACCGGATTAAGGTGTGTGAATAAACACGATTCATAAGAAATAGTATTTACCGGGAGCCTTTTAATGCTTGCACGAAAGCAAACCTCGATCGATTATTATTCGTTTTTCTTCACGGCGTCTATGTGAACTAGCTGGAAAAGAGACTGTCTGTGAAATGTATTGCAGACAAACGTCTCCCGTGTCGCTATATTGTTGCGTATTTTGTTGTCGCTGCAGGTGTTCCGGGCTCACACCCCCCCTGACGCCATCCAGTTGGTTACGAAGTTGCTTGATTACACGGCGTCTAAGCGTTTGAAGCCCCTCGAAGCTTGTCTCCATCCGTTCTTCGATGAACTTCGACAGGAGGGTGCCACCCTGCCAGACAAAAGTTCGCTCCCTCCGCTTTTCAACTTCAGTGGCAATGGTAAGCACAGCATTCCGCCATCTCTCCCTCTGATTCTGCTTCTTTGTACACCTCTAAGTGGCACCGGATGTTAGATTTCGAATGCTGTGCACTTCTGATACCGCACAACCACCTATCTTAGGAGAAGCTTAGTGGTTTTTAAGGACACCTATTTTCAATAGTTGTTTTTAAAACTGTTTTGTCCATTTTACCTCTTGAATATGGCTTATTTTTGACTCATTTGGTCTGGTGTATAATTGTGTGCCTTTCGTTTGTCAAGGTAACACATTCCCTTTGTAGCGTTTGTTGTGTGCGCCGTTTTTCACTGGCCTCACATGTTTTACAAAACAAACTTTCTTTCCTTTTTAAGCCCCTTCCTATCATGGGTTCTGCTCCTTCTATTCAGTTTTTTTTATTTACGCTACCGTAGTGTCCCGATGTGTGCTGCAGAACCACATTACTGGTGATTTGAATTCCCCAAACTGGATACCTTGTTGCTTACCATGGAAAATTAGGAAGACCGATCGATGTCTCTGGGTAAACTATGCTTGTTTGCCACACTTGTGTTCTTTTAGTCAGTCACATGTGCCGAGATCGGTCACTTAGAAACCGCAATACAGCTCTGGAGTCCAAATGTTTTGAACGTTATCCAAAATGATAAGCCATAGTTAAAAGTTTAGTTACGACAGCAGATAAATTTAAGGGAAAAAACCTGTCTGGTGTGGCCTTAAAAATGGCCGAGTTCCAAATACAAGCATCCTCAGAAACTATCAACTTTGAAATACCTGTCAGTGTGGAACCTTTTTATCTCCCACGCTTGAGCTCGGTGTTGCCGGTTCAGACAGACGACAACGAACCCCAAATCTGAAAGAACTCCCCTCCTTCCTGCGCTAACCCTTTGCCGTAATTCAAGCATTTTAGTCAAGTCTTTGAACCTGTTCACGATGACGTAGAAGGGTCCATGCGTTGCTATGTATTTTGACGGTTTCATTCAGTGACATGATAAGTGAGAAAATAGTGGTATAGACTTTCGTTTATTGCAGGCCCCGGCATGTGGTCTCAAGCCACGCCGGGGACGCTGTGTGGAATTGGCCCGATTGCGCCACTCAGCTACCCAAGAAGACCAGGGGGCGGGAGCGACGTGACCGTTTACCAGACAGCCCAACCTATCCGTTTTGTCAAGTGCGCGTATTCAAGGTAGTGCATGGCAAACGTGGTTGTTGATTAATAGAGTCTTAGGATTGGGGGGGCGGGGTGAACAAGTAAAAATGCAAATGTCTGAATGGTCAGCTGAGTAAAACGGGTAACGGGGGTGGTACATGCCCTCGGTGTATGCGTGGACTGTCCCTCATGACTAACTGGCCCGCTATAAAAGGAGGGCAGTGAGTCGGAGAACGCGGCGACACAGTGGATTCGCGCGAATCAGCGCGATTGACTGCACGTTGTGGTGATCAGTTTCGCATTGGGGATTCCCTCCAATGTTGCAACTAGTCACTTTCTTTTCATCCGTGCCTTGAAAGTGAGCCGCAAACATTACAGACTGATTTACTTTGCCTAACTCAATGTGAAGGGCCAACACTAATTACGCCCAGTGCTTTTCGGAATTATCCCGTCCCAGGTTGTGCACAATTAAATTTTGCCTAAGCCTTTTTGATGTGAAATAGTGACGTAGGCTTAACTTCAGACCTGAGTTTTTGTAATGCATTCGTGCTTTTCTGTGCTGATCAGAGTTGCTTATCAGTTAGTCATTAGGACTTCGTAGTGGCCCGTCGTGTCTGGTCACTCTTTCTGTGCGTTGGGGCACTATTCACTGCATCGTATCT
Source organism: Mesocestoides corti (assembly GCA_900604375.1). Lineage (NCBI taxonomy): Eukaryota > Metazoa > Platyhelminthes > Cestoda > Cyclophyllidea > Mesocestoididae > Mesocestoides > Mesocestoides corti. Next base: position 79,229 of record UXSR01005341.1, on the reverse strand, counting down.
TTAAGCCTCCATGCGATCCTCAGTAGCACATGGAGAGTGTGCTAAGTGGAATGAAAGCTGTTTTTAGTCACACAACTGGTTGTGCTAATTATTAAGTTTATCCAACTATTTCAACTTGGCACTTGATTCGAATAATCAGTGAAGCGTGTCTTGCATTGGTGATCAAGCGTTTTCTGGTAGGACTTCACAAGTCGAGGCAATCATTCAAGTTGTCAAAAGTGCATGATTCCCATGTTTCTTTGCCATGGTACCCACCGGTTCAGGTGAGTGTGATTATTTCCTGAAGTCAGTCATTTCTTTTCCCCCTTTCTTGGCTAGTGCCATCACGATTGTCAAAACTCACCTTCCAGCCAACCAAAATGCTACACAAAAACCATAGGCTTTTGCTAGTTCAGGGTTTAAATTATTTCCACAGCTTGTGTATTTCCCTGCACTATAGTTTCCGCGCTATCTTGTCGGTGTTTGCCTTACGCATGACATCAGATTAATGCCACGCAACGTCTCTTGGTCATATTCTCGCGCTGGTATTCATATTCTGGAGGAAATATGGTTATTAACTAAGCATTACTTGAGGCGATGATAGTCTTGTGTCCAGTTGGTTGCGAGAGCGGAAGGTAGATAAAAACAACGTATCGGCTTAGGTTTAGTTGTGTCTTTCAGACCTAATTCGATTCTTTCCCTAGAGGCACACATTCACTGACATCATCTTGGTATATTTACACTATCGAAAGACCTTTTGAATTTGCGTAAACATTGTCTTTGTTGCACTTTTTGCATACTTGGCTTGAAAAGCATTGACCTTAAAATCTCATACTTTTGGAATTTCATGTAGAATTTTAACTTGCATAGTCACGCAACTGTTCGTTTTTTAGAGAAGCAAGCAAATCCCGAGTTAATCGCTAAGTTAATTCCCGAGCACTACAACCAAATGGTCGAATCCGGCGGGAGCGGCGTGGTGCCAGAGGAAAATCGTTTGGCGACCAGCTCCACCACCGCTGTTGCTGCCGCCGATGGCCCCCGAAACCCGGACACCGGTGCAACTGGCGAGGGCCCATTGACGGCCACAATGACTCGTTCGAAGCGCTCCAGCGGCCGTGTCTCTCCCCACGCCCAGACTACCGATATCCAAATCACATCCCAGCCCCAACAGCCATAGTGCCGTGGCACTTGCCACCACCCCTTGTAATCTTATCTCTACTCTCTATAATTGTTGTATACACGCCACCTACCTACTCATGACTCACACGCGCCCGCATTCTCTCGACAATCTTCGCCCACCTTCCCATCGCAGTGTACATGCGTGCCATTTGGTTGGATCCCTTCCCATCTCATCAGTCTGTATTTGCTTTTACATCTGATTTGTGCGCGTTCTACAGTACCAAGATTAGCTTGCGCTATAATTGTGTACAGCTATTTCTTAGAAATGGGCTGAAAAATAGGCAACTTCGATATGCGCGCCGACCGATTATTCCCTTCGCCAATGTGAGGATTTGAATATTCTTTCAGCATTGGTTTTTAGGTTTGTTTTTTAGTACCACTTGAGTGTGTTTGGTCTTCCCAAAATTTTCTCCTGGAAAGCGTTTGTTTTTAAGAAATTCGATTGGGATACACTATGTATTCCTCACCTCGTTTCACCATTTTCGAATGGCAATGTGGCTGTGTGCAATTTCCATTTCTAATGGTTTACAGACGGTTTTTTACCGAGAACATCCCTGGCCGCCGTATCTCTAGTGCCGAATTCTGTGAGAAACGCAAACTGACGTGCATGTAGACGCCTTCTAGAGGGTACTGTTCGACCCACAAAGACCCTAGGAAAAGCATGGCCGCACCAAGGTGGAGCTGGAAGGGCTTTTGGAATTGCGGTACCTGAACGCAAGTAAGCCCCGTTTACTTGTCAGTGGTCTGAGCTGACCATGGAAAGAGTACTCAAAAATCAGTGTTCGCCTACCTTTGAGCCGCGTCTTCTCTCGCAGGCGAAAATGTGAGCCAAGGTTCTGTCAGTCCTTTTTGCCTAGTATACTAATGAAGGGTTAAGGAACTGTGATGCTACGGGAACCTCGTTAAACGCCGTCTTCTGAGCACCAGTCGCCCACAGCCTTTGTGTTGGCGACTGATGGCTTTTTTGTTCTACTACCAGAAATCAAAGCACTTAAACACCCCAAAGTGTGCCACTTTAACCACGCAAACGTTAATTAAACTCACAACACCCGCGGAGATTCTCGCATAATAAAAGCGCTCCTACAAGCAGAAGATGCAGATGGTCTGTGTTAGAATTCAGCCAGGAAGAGTCCGGTTTGGGTGGGAAATGAGCAGAGCAGCCCATAAGAAGCTATAGCATACGGATTCCCGATTCAAATCCAAAGGTATCTTCCTCTGGTATTTCACCAAGTTAAACTTAAACCAACGCTAATGCGAAGTTACGATTTTGAAATAACCATCCACCGAATTTCGGGAAGTGCTGCTCTCAAGTGTTAGCTCCCTAATTTTCTCCACACAAACAAGTCAGGAAATGGTGAGGCCTTACAGAAGAGACAACTACCGGTGGGTGCTTAAGTCACTGCATTCCCCTACTTGACGCGTCAACTGGTGCGCGATTCCAGATTGACGCATTCGCCAACAGATCAGCTGTCCCGCCAGCCACTAATGTCATTGTAGCCACTTTAGGTCAGGAAGAACATAAATAACACCTTATGCGCAGGTTACACGGATGCCTGTCGACGTGTGTTTTTGGTTTTCGAGAATTATTGTTCCTAGATCACACCTTTTTCAGCTTCACGTAAAAGTCTTTTTGGAGCTCATTATGATTCAGCCCGTTAGGCGGATATCCCAATCCTCGGCCTACACGGGATCCCATCAGCTGTAAAGGAAGACATTGGTTATTCTTGACAGGAGGTGGCTGTCGCTTCATTGCTCAAACTTCCTGAATATCCCATATGTCATGGCCTGACCCCGTAGTTTCGTTGAACGCCCACAAACGACAATGTTGACTCCACGCCCTCATTTTCTCAATCTTGCACAATCCCGTGTATGCTAAACATTTGGGATTTTAGTCTTCTTACGGTTCTTTGGATATCTCTCGTCCAATCGCATCGTGACCTTTAGGGATCTCCAAGAATTTTCTTGGTTGAGCAGTAGAAACTCACAAATGTAGGCTCCCCAAAACTATACCATATTATAAAATTAAGTTTTCAACTCTGAGCCGAAGATGTGTGCCCTGCGGGATCATCAAGGACATGTGCCAGTTTGCTTTGTGGGACAACTTTCTTCGTAAAATCAACATCATTCACAAATTTTCTCATTTCATGCGACTTCCTGAATTACAATACTTTCATGATCACACTGTTTGTGTGTTCACACAGCTTTGACTTCGTATTGACAGCTCTGCGCAGCGCCAATCCCTCTCAATCCATTTAGCCGAGGTCACTCGAGGCAAACACAAGCTGTCCATACTGACGCCATTCCTCTGGCTCTTGGCTGAAAAAGTAAAACTCTCCTCGCAAAGCTTGTATCAGTCAAGGTATCTGCATTTTAGTTAACTGAGCGACTGATTTTGGCTACAGGCCAATTATAACACAAGAGTTTGTAAAATATCTACAATTTTCTTGGTGCTTCAATGGTCTGATTCCGACCTTCCCTCAAAATGTCCCTACGAGATGTTCAAACAGAAATGGCGCACAGTAGAGTGGTGCCACAATATCTTCTCCCTCATGCTTGTCTCTTAGTCAAGACAAACTATTGCCGGTGATGTTTACAAGAAAGTAAGAGGACGGCATGTGCCGGAATGGGGGTGTAGAAAAGGAGGCTGTCAGTCTGTTAAACCATCGTTGCGATTGGAAAGGGAACCTCCACTGTAGTTGGGATCTCGACAGCATTTTGGAGCTTGTTTATCTCACGAGAGGGGTCAAGGCTCACGGGTAGATCCCCAAATAGTGTGGTTGACTGATTAACTGCCAAGAAGGCAGCTCCGAATAGATAATTGTCGATTGCAGAGTAAACCTCGACAGAGCACGCCAAAACTAAATTCTAGTGGGACGCTGGAAGTACAGTCGTCCCCGTTTTAAGTCGATGCACCTGCCGAACAAAATGCACTGCTGGCACACTGTTCCTTTGCGCCACGATGTCGATGTCGGGGACATCTGTATACACAAGTCAGATGGAAAATTGCAACAAGTTCATGAACACATTCTAACGAATGGCCTGTCAATCGGCACCTTAATAAGGTTGAATGCTACCAAGAAATCGTCAATCCTAAAGAAGAAGACATTAGTCTGAATGCAGGTGCGCATACTTAACACATCGGATGGCAAGAGAAGCTTTTAAACAAAATCGTGGAGTTCCAAGGCACTTAGGTGAAAACTGCTAGTGTGCTTTGAAAATAAATGAACACTACGATTTTAGGAGTAGTTTCAAGTTATTATTATTGTTACTTAACTCAGATTTAATTTGCAATAAGGAGGACTTATTGCAAATAGGATGTCTGCTAAAGTAGGAGTTACGCTGAAGGAGCACTGTTTACTGTTATGGCACTATACCAGGTACACGTTGTTTTGCCTTGTTTAACTGCGAATATATTATAAAACTACCATAGCCACGCTTGCCTGGTGTCAGGTGTTGGAAATCGGAGGAGGGGCTTGTGGCACAGATCGAAATGTACTCAATAGTTGACAATTACAGCTTGGTCAGAAATTCGTTGGTAGAATTCACAAGCAAGTTGCTTGTTAGGTAAGAGGTCTGACTGCAAACTTTCAACTTTTAACAATGAAAACCACAAAATATGCATTTGTATGCGCCAAGCTCTTATTTGGTTGTGTAAGGAAAATGAGGATCGAATTAAATATTCCAATTATCATATTTGTGTATTCATGTTCCAGAAGTTTCTTTCATTATTGCGATATGTTACTTTCCAGGAAAAATGCCCTCAATTTGAGAAAATGCATTCCTGTCCATTCCATTGCCTTCCGTATTCTGGCAGGAATAGAGGAAATTTTGCTTTTGATGATCTTAGGAGTTGTGTACATGTGGAAAAGGAAATCTCGTCCTTCTAAGCATTAATTCTAAGCATTGCATTGTGTTCTCAAAAGACAGCAGATAGCCTGGGTTTGAGTCGGTATTATTAAAAATTCCAATAAACAATCCTACTTACACTGAGTCCGAGCTATGTGGTGGGATTTGCACAAACATGACTCCAGACGTGCACATCTCATCGAGGGTCTGTATTCCCTAACAGGCTTTCTGTTACTTGTGCACATCGATTTGTGTATAAACGCATTGTTTAAAAGTACCCCAAGTGCCTATGCGCACCCAAAAATTCCGTTTTCGAGTTTAGAATACACTAAAATGATTTTAAAATTTACTCGTGAATTTAATGCAATACCCCATGGTTTTTAATTGCATTCGTCCACCAATGTAACCACAGTGTAGTTATTACCCAGAGCACTTATTCAATAGTTCGGTTGACCTTTCACAAATTGACGAGTCTTTCCTGTGCTCGCAAGCTCATTTGTGGGGCGCTAATCCTCTAGCCCCCCACCAGTGGCCTTGCGCTCCAATTCGACTTGATTCGCCAATTTAGTCGTGGGATTCGCAGTGTAGTGTAGTGTGACCTCATGACTAAAATTGCCTTATTTGAGAAGTTGATCTGATCTTGGTTTGGTCCCTAAGGGATAACCCCCACCTCAGATCATCGCTGGTTCTGGCGATGTCGGTGTTCCAGACATCACGCGCTTCGTTTCGTCAGCGTCGCTAGGCAAAAAGTGAATTTTTGGCCGGCTGGAAACCCGACATAATCGCTTGCATCCCACGAGCCGATTTATAAAACGGGTGAACTTTGTGTCTTAATTTGGACACATAACTGGCTGAAATACTTGGTTTCACGTTCGCAATAACTAAACAATTTACTGTACGAATCCTTGGGGGGAAAGAATCAGCTTGTTCAACTAGTTATTTAAGAAGTCTGTGGTTTGTGGCATTGTGGGCTCCTCTTCAGTTTATCCTAAAACACCCACGTAGGTTTCCTCTGGATTTTTTATTGTCATGTTTACTAAATTTCCAGATGCTGAGGGTTATTGCTCGCAGTTGATATTAATTAATTATTTGTTGTATGTTCCTTGCTAACGCTATACTATGATTAACTTCTATTTTAGGGTCAAAATTATTGCCATTGAAATCTGAAATCGAAAATATGGTGGGGGTTTTCTATTTAGTAAAATTGGTAATAATGGGTGTTTGTTTGTAATGAAAGCATACAAATGACTTTACTAACTCCCCTCAAATAAAATGGTGCCAATCGCAAAATTTGTGTAATTTTGTCTTTTTCAGCACCCTACTAACATTACATTATTTGTATCGCGTGGTATTAATTATAAACTTGATGCCTTTGTGCCCATAACTGACAGACTTATTAATGCTACAGGGCTTTGAAGTCAGCTTTACCGGCACAAGTGCATTTCAGAGATTGGCAGTTTTCTATTGCATCGGTCATTTAAATAGATGCTACTTTTTTATGTGAGTAAAGCCTTATGTTGACCTATTACATTTTCCCTTCAACACACGTGATCCCGCATCCAGGAGAATTTTTACATTCGGGAATAGTCCATTCCTTCGGTTTTACAATTGTTCTTGGAATTCTTGTTTAAACTGAAGCGTTTCAATATGGTGGCAGCCACATTAAAAACATGTTTTCAACTTCAAGGAAAATTGACGCCTATTCACTTTCGAACACTTTGGAGAACAAAATTTCACTTGACAAATTTTGCGGCGCAGCTTTTTTTAAAGATTTTGATGTGTGGACAGTGGCCTTAACTGGTAGTGAAAGCCAAGCACGTGGTTGCATGCTGGGACTTCAGTTTTCTGCGGTTTCCGGTTGTAGTGGTCGCCTTTCGATGCCGGTTCTGCAGCGAATTCAGCGCCTAGTGCCTGTCGGGTTGTTCGTTGTTTATTAGCCAAAAGAACCGAACAACCCCAATGGTGTTTATTTTCAGTTAACCGAAATGTGCCAAGCGTAAATCTGTCTACTTCAGAACATAGTTGTTCTGCACTCATCCAGACAAGACCTCAACAAGGTGGCACTCAGGCGTCCGCTGATCACACTTCAGCCCGAAGAAGCGCTCCTTCTGTTTTCGCCACTTTTTCTTCAGTTAGAATGTACACCTCCCTCCGTTCTCCGCATTGTGTGGCTGCCCTGGAAACTTCTCTCTTGAGCCCAAATGTGGTTTTGGCCTTTTAAATAAAGCAGGCTCGCAGGAACACCTTGAGCGCTTTCATGCTGCAGTGGCGCCATGCCTTCTCCTCCTATCTTCAGGCATGTGATTTAGATTAAATTGTGTCTCACCATCCTGACAGAAAACCTTCTTCGAGTAAATATGCTTCCCACGGTTCTGCTGCAAATAAAACTTTATGATTCCACAAGATGTCTTCTACTAAACTGATAACATTCAGCCTAAATTCGAGTACGCTTCGCACAATACCACCCCTGGTCTATCGTTTAAATGCAAAGTGGTCCCATGAAAATGTAGTTAATAAACATCAAAGTATGTATGGTAGATCTGCAAGTATAATTTGAGATTTGCCTTAAAGTATTTTTAGTTTATAGACTATTAACCTGCCCTCAGTTGCGTCTGAAATTAATATCACAACCTAGCACAGATGCGGGACTTTTGCCTTAACAAGCAACAACGTAGTAAACCAGTATTCACATCATGTAACTTGGGTATTTTGAAATTACTCAAAAAGGCAGGATGTCTAAGTGATCAGACGGGACAATGCTCCATTACCCAATGGGATCAAGAGCTCCGAACGCACCGTTTTTTAATTCGCTAGCAGGTCGTGGCCACACGCGCGTCGCGTGCACTCTGTGGGGTTAACGGCATCGCGCAGACCTCACTGACGCACGCACGCACACTCGAACAATCGACCGTTTTGGTGGCGTTTCACCGTCGAAAATTGCCTCAGTGTAATGTCTGTAAGTTTGTGTTTATTCTTTGCGATGGCAACTTTGTCAACCGTTATATGTGTGCTGGCATTTATATGAAGTTTTTTTTCATAGACGCATCATAGTGAATTCCAATCAATTGTCTTTCCCTATACGCTAACAGATTTAATCCGCTTCGAATGTTCATTGTTACTGCTAATTAGAAATCTGTTTAAGGCAACTTGTACTTTTCGAATCAAAATAGTTTCACTGGTACAATTGTGATGCTTCACCCTTGTCCGTAACTGAAGTAACTTCTAATGTTTGACTAATGTGGCAGCATTTTTTGTTTAAAATTATTTAACAAATACAAGTGGGTCATTAAATTGAACTCGAGGTCATTTGACTTTGAAAAGAAAGTCGGGAAGACGAGTGACTAAAAGTCAAAACTAATAGTTTTACTGTGGGATTACTCCGATTGCCGATTAAGTTAAACTTGAGGTGGTCTTTCCACGGCAGCCCTCTTGGGTTAGATCTGTTCGTTGTACAATGCGACTTTAGCTTAAGAACACTACCAGTCCAAGAATGTGGTGCTTGGCGTTAATCAAACCATCTCAAAATCCTCTCCATTATCATTTCCCGTTGGTTTGCTTTTCGTCAAAGGCGCCATGAAACAGCCCTGGTATGGCTGTTCTACGGGCTAGGTATGGAAGTGTGGCCAGCTGATCAGACTGTCAGGAAGCTGTCCACTCAGCCATATCTACTGCTTGGGGTTAAATTTGGATTTCTCCAGATTATCCAGAGTAACCAGACTCGTGTGAGAAGTTGATCTGAGACCAAAGGATCAACTGAGAGAGCCATTTGCAGTGATCTTCTAGAAGAAAAATAAGATGACCTAGGGAAACTACAGTGAAGCCCTAACTAGAAGAACGGTGCAAGTTTCTCCACCTCATAAATAAGAAATTTTGAAGTGGATTATGTTAGATTTCAGCGGGTCGCTGTGACAGATGCTTTCAAGTCGCAGGGTTGAAGCTGAGAGCGGGGCGTTGTTCTGTTGGGTCAAATTCAGCTTGTCACAAATCTAAGGTTTATGGCGGGGCCACCCTCAACACTTCCCGAGTTCAAATTGTCGGGTAGGACCGCTTTTGAAGCATGGGTGTTCCCTCAGGCATGGAGAAGAAGCGTTGCACCAGCCCGCCTGGACACACGGCGTTGGCACATTCGAATGCGGCCACGCGTACGCACGCTCATTGTAGGTGCTAATTGACGCAGCCTGACCTCAAAGCAAGGCATTATCAAGACTGGCCTGTCCGTGCGCGTTCTCTAGCGCACACACATAAACACAAACGCAATGTTTGGCCAGACCAACGCAAGTTACAGATACACACACGCAGCCGCACTGTTGTTTAATCTCGGCCTCTTTGACACTTGTTTTCCTACATTCAGGCTGCAGTGGGTGCAGTCGATTTAGCATCAACATGAGCGCAAGATGCCACGGTGGCTCACTCCACTCAACTGCTCCTCCACACCTCGAACCAACGCCGCGCCAGCCACGTGGCACAGACACCACTATGCACCGCTAGTCAGGTGTCGCTTTATTAAAAACAGCGGCCGAGCATATAGAAAAACTGCAAATAAACATGTGAAGATTATTCTGGATGATCGATGTAGGCATTAAAGTTAGGTGAACAGGCACGAAATGCCCCGCAATCAATGTTTGCGTGTAGCGCCAGGAGCGCTAATTAGAAATATCGCTGTTTCCAAATATTACTTCGACTCAACATTACTCATTTCATCTAATGTTCTGATCACTAGCATCATGCAGTCAAGAAGGCTAGTTTGCGTTATAGAAGTGGTCATGCTTTTCAGACCAATCTTATGTGAGAACATTTTGCACGCAGACACATCTATCACAACTTAGATATCTGTGTGGCTGGCACTACGGAAGATACCTCGTCGCTTTTATCTCACCTGGACGTGCTCAAAGAGCTTGATCTCAGGTTGGTTTGCTTGGGACCGATCTCCACCGATCGGGCTGAACCACAACCTCCCCACCCACTAACAAAGCAACCGGTCTACAACAAAATGCTCGTTAGTGTGCCTAGACAAGTCAAATTCCAGATGGCTTTAACCTTTTAACTTGAAGTTCTCCCCTAGGCTAATATTATTCAGCAGCAACCTCTTCCAGTACTACCAACCTTCCTAAATTGTGTTTTTCCAATGATTCCGTCACCAAAGGGCGCCTTTTAACTAGAAATCTTTTCTACGCTTGTGAACACTGTAATGTATTGAAAATCAGGGTTTGTGCGCAAATAGTTTCTTTTGGATCGAACGGTATTAAAATAGAAGCAGTAATGCAGTCACAGACGAACACATCAGAAGACGCAGTGTTAGCCGGTCTGAAAGCGCCTTAACACTTAAAAATGGGGAACAGTATCTTTAATTTGATAACTTTTCCCACGAATGCGAAACATTTTGTTCTACTCAAGTGTATATCATACGTTTCCTTTCTATTTTCAGATATCAATTCAAAGTTGTTGGCAATTTGACATGGGAATGGTGTTTCACGGCGAAGGATTGACATCCCAAGCGGAAACGATCCCGACATTCAGTCACTCGATGGGCGACGATGAGGATTTGAGGCGCCACACAGCCAACCTCCCTGGGACCGCCGGGTGGTTTTCGCCGTCCGTCGTCGGGCAAAGTGAGAGCCAACACTCAATTACCCAGCCACTGCCACCACCTCCTGCTCCTCTTCCATCTACGGTGTCAGCGGGAGCCAACCTTTATCCCGACTCAATAGGTGGTTACTATTGGCCTCTGAACAGCGCTTTCCACCACCAACACCAGGCGTTTAAACATTGCCAGCAATACCAACCGGGGATGAACACCTTCGAAACCAGTATGTTCACTAACCCTTAACCATTATGTTTGCATTTCCTTAGACTACTTAGTTGTGAGCCTCCTGAAAAAAATAGCCAAAAAATAACCCTATCCACCTATAATGAAGCTGGTTAGATGTCATTTAATCAGTGAAGATTTGACTCACAATCCTTGAAGTGACTGTGCACCACACCAACTTTATGAGTATGTCGGCATATGCCCACCAAGTGATTTTGACGACCGCCGTCAGTCATTGTGGGCGAAATTGTTAACGTAATTTTGTTTAAATCACATTATTCGTTACAAAAGAAGGACATTAAGTAATAGCTCGCCAATGGCTACAATTTCTTTGGGATAAACATGAAAGATTTCGAGACTGGGTTAATGCTGATCGGGTATTAGCTCACCAAAAGGTACTGGGACTGCGCCACCCACTGGAACACCATTGCGCTAAATTCGCCGAATTCTTCAAAACCTGGCGCGTGTGTACTTTCGGAGGCGTCTAAGCCAAGCCACGCGCAAGTTTATACAGTTTGTGGAATTGATTTCTTAACCTCCGCGTTTATATTCACTCAAATGATTTATCCGATCAACACCTGGCTGCGACATTAGTTGGGCGCCATCGTAATGTCCTGGTGGAACGCTATGTTTAACAGGTACGCACATGAAAGAGGCAGGCCGCCGACTTTCAACAAATATTTAGCCACAGCTTAGTGTTTTCATGTGCGTCTCTGCGTGAGCCATACAACCTGTCTTGGACACATCTTCATCGCTAGCTTAAGGAGAAGTACACTAGCGACTATTCATTAACGAAATTTCCTCCAGTTCCTTTCTGTCCTTCACCTTTGTGAAAATGTTTTGCTAAGCAAGTTGGCATTAGCTTTAAATCCCCTGCAGCTGCCTGCATTTGCTTGGATATCACCACTATGAACGAGCGCTGAATCCAGTCATCCCATTAACCACTGTCGGATCTCGTTGACTGACACGTTTAGGACTTAGGGTAATCACAAAGTACCGACAAAGGCACTGTCAGTGGTCCCATACCTGAGTTGGTGGCAACGCCCGGTCAAACACGATTTCGGTGGCTTCGGGCACTCTGGCATTGCACTGAACTAGCTGCAAATACGCGCGGGAAAGGCCCTACAACGAAATGCGACAAAGCAATAACTAAAAGTTTGTGCTGTGGCTAAATCTGTTGTGGAGTAGGAGGCGGTGTTGGTGAAGCATGCGGAAGAGTGCTAGAAATCACACTTTCAAAGGTCACAGAATAGCGATAAACTGGCTCTTGAGTGGCCAGCAGAAAAATCAGTTATCTTCGCTAGAGCCACCTCTGTGAATTGCACGGATAGAATGGTTCCAGTATATTCAAATTGGTGTTACGAGTGATAACGGCTGAAGGTTAAGTGAACAATTTGGGCCTCAAACTGGCTCTCGATGTGTGCAAACCTTGGTTTATCATGTCGAAATGAAACAAAAAGATAGACATCGTTCCCTTTTTCTATATAATTTCTTGTCTCAAGATCTGCTCCCTACAGGGGCATTGGCAGTGCCACTTTGGGTAATAAAAGTGGATGTGATTTGATTTATTTCCCAGAACTGTCCTGTGCCGCATTTTTAAGTAACACCGCTGACAACCCGCTGCATATAAAGTTCCGTCAGTGGGGATTTTCTATTACTATTATTATGTATGTTATACAAAGAGTTAGCGATGGAGGCCATGAACACAGAATTGCTGAATGCCCCTCAATAGTTCCTTCATCTTTTGATGGCGTCCGTTTGCCGCACAAACCTTGGCTGTCGCCCGGGCTGTGCTCCACGGGCCGCGCGAGGAGAGGCCTGAGGCCCGCAGAAGGAGGCGGCGGCGGCGGTGGTGGTGGCGGGCGTTGCGCGCATAAACACAGACACGAACGCCGTGCACGCATGTGCGATTTTAATAAATTACAAGTGACGAAAGTCGCTCTGTGTGTATAAGTTGAAGGAGGAGATGACACGCACGCGCTGTGCAATGTAAACACAAAGTTCCAAAGGAATTTTCTTGGATGTCCGAAGCCAGGGGTCACTGAGGTGTTTCAATCGCTGTGTCACATGTGAGCACGATTAAATAATGGAAGGGATTTAAGTAAGCGACGTTTCTACGATTTTTATGCGATCAGTATTAAATGCCATGTGGGTTTCTAAAAGCCTTATTTTTCAAATGGACATGAACCCGGTCTACTGCCAATTGGGCCTACTATCAAGTTCCACAATAAAATCTACCTTGTACAGGCAATCAAGCTGGTTATACGAGGGTCTGATCTAATGCCAACCACAAGAGGGAGTTCCCGGTGTAGGAAATTTATTTTTAGTTCGTGCAAACAGGTATCCTGTAAAAACACAGAGATTGATGACAGAAAGCCGGAGTAACTACACCTAACTCTGCTCACTGAAAAATGTGTTATCCTATCTCGTTTACCCCAAATTCAATGTCATGTGAGTCTCACGGGCAATAGTGTTAAAAGTATGGAGCAGACATCCATTTAAGTTTGTATTAACTTTGATACTTCACTCTTTGGTGCATTCCTTAACCGAAACTGAACTGAAGTTGAAAGTGACAGACCTGATGTGTCAATTCACAACTTGCCAACTTATGAATAAGAGACGTGTTTGGCTTAGCGATGAAATAGTTTATGTTTAGGCGGGGAAAAGATTAGCGTCCAGTGTTGTGACGTCAACTAATCCCCATTGCAAGGGGGCGGGGAGGGGAGGGGACGTGAGGGGAGGGGATGGAATTGGGGGACGGATTTTGAGGCGGCGTGGGCGGGCGAGGAGCGGGCTCCTGGGCTTCTCACTTCCCCCGCGTAGCCGACAGAAATGCGTTCTATCGCTGTTCATATTTGCTATAAATTAGCTTTGAAAACCGTCTCATTACACTTGCGGTGGTGCAATTTAGTCGTTCGACTTATCCAAGTCAATTAGTATTCACAATCGTTCGCGTAAAAAAGCCTCCATAAGACTGAACCGTATGTCATAGTTTAATAAAGATAATGATTTCCATCTCAATTTGAACTTACCTTGTCACTTCGCAATGGGAGACTGCTAGAGGAGTCCTACCTACGTAGTCGCATGCTTCTGAGAACAGCGGTGGGTGTTAGTAAATGGGGGTAAAAGTTATAAATTTCTCCTACTTGAAAATGTTGTAATTAGGATTATATCGTTTTTTTATCATCGAGGCATTATTCGAGTCTGAATCCGGTAAAGTGTGCCATGCGTGCTAAGAAAACTGTTGGCAGCATGTTGAATGTTTTGGAAGAGGTCTTCGAGTGGCGCTGACCTGCCTATTTTGCTACAAGGTTCTTGATTCATGAAGAAAAATGAATACTTTTGGCACACTGATTAGGTTCTAATGCTCCCAGCGCATGCAAAAGGTGGAGTCAATACTAGCTCTGACTTACTTGGATAATTGATTTTCATGCCCTGAGTTAACATGCGTTTTTTCAGCCCCGTCTTTTTTATAAATTTTCTCCTCTTGAAAGTTAAACAACGTGAACTTTTTACGATTTTGTTTGATAAAATAGCAGTCGAACAGTTGAACCAGTGCTGGGAAGGGGGCATGCCATTTTATTAACAGCTGCGAGGGGAATCAGCTGTTGTTTTTTGGTGTAGGATTAATGCATGAGTTGGATTTCTGATTTATCGCAGTTAAAATGACCACGAAGGTTGTGCGAGCGATCGACAGGGAGACAGATGTTGGGGTGACGTGGACGTGAGGACCGGGGTGAAGTTTCTGTTGAGGGCTAGTGAAGTCGGTATCTGTTCGAATAACTTACTCAAAAAAAGCCAAGTGTCATTTGACCGCTTGCAAAGAAAAGCGCTTCTCCAGTTTCGTATCTTCTCGTGTAGTTTTCAAAGGGAAATTATGTGGGCTCTTCAGAGCCTGCAGACCACCATTCATATTATCGTCGCAGAGATAAGAGCAGGACTGAAGTTAGACGAGATTTGATTGTGCGACGCTCTAACGCCACCCTACATCCAACGTTGTTGAGTGGCATCCCTCGTGGTTTATTTGCGTTCTGTCTTAGTTATGTTTTAATTCGGGGGAAATAAAGTGGATGCGCATGCAGACAGGGTTCGTTTTTTACGTTCTCTAGTGTTACTAGAGGAAGGCTTTTTTGCTTAAGCGGTTTAAAAAAACTTCACAATGACCAATGGAGGATAAAAGCGTTGTTAATTTAGCATATGAACGGGTTTGATCAAGTCGAGGGTAAAAAACCCTTGAAGACCTTCCCCGGTCCAGTGTTTAGGATGCAAAGGCATTGTTCATCACACAAATGTCCGCACTTCATCAAACTCTTCCCCTTCATGGTTGAAGTTGAAAATTTTGCTCGCACCCGAATTTAGGAAAGGGGGTGAGGGTTATGCCACTTAAAAAAGTTCAAAGTAAACTTGAAAACTTTGACTGAGGCAGGGCGTCACCTAAATCCGCTCGTGGAAGGGGGCTGCCGAGGGCGGAGGGAGGGCGGGAGGGAGGGACGATGAGGGGGAGGATTAGGTGGACGCAACAGCTGCGCATGTGGCCCCACAAGGGACTTGATGAGGGAACACAGGTGTGAGTGGAAGGCCTACAGAGTGTTAACAGATTTTCACGCTTTTGTGGGTGTGACCCCACGTGCGCGCGTGTGTTTGTCAAGTCAGAAAGCCTTGGGCCAACACCGTCAGCTTAGATCCCAAAGTACCAGATGAGAAGGCCAGTATGAATTAACGTCTTGATCGACCATGGAAACAAGTTACTGGCTGAGGGTCAGGACTTGCTTCATTTGTTTAAGCGGCTATCATGGCCGATCTCAGTATTCCCTAAAGTGGTAGCCCATGAATTTTACACCACTGCTTACGTCTCCATAAGCAAATCTCCCGCTGAAGTCATCAACAGACTATAGCGAAGACTTGAATTCGCTTTTGACAACTAATGACGGCATAAATTTTGACAGCAAACAGTTGATCGAAGTATTTAGCAGGATTCCACCTCTTCAAATAATTTTTAATAGCATCATCTAAACTTACATATCGTAAGGTCAACTTGCCCAGTGAAACACGAATAAAACTACCATTCTTTTAAGTTGTCGCAAAGTTGATTCGCAGATCAGTTATTCTGTAAAACCATGGAATTAATACACATTGCATTAAAAAGTGAAAGTCCTTTCACAGCTTTGTCTTTTCGTTTTGGGCTTTTTTAAATACCCCGGATTCCTTTATTTATGCTTTAAATCACTTCACTTTGATGCCTCGAGGAACAACTGTGGGGTCGACTACAAGTAACCTGCTGGCAATTACAAAGTATGAATTAAGGTAAATATTCGCTACAGTTAACAGTAAGATTATCAGCTCTCAAGTTTTTGAAGGCATCAAATGCTCCGTAAATACGAATAGTGACGAAGCATGCTAGGATCCGGTTGGATAAAACGGACCTATCCCAACCCTCTTTCATCATTTTGCGCAGCAGAACGCCTGAGCCTACCCCAACAGCCGGGCTACTGCGACTGGCGCTGGTCCGGAGTCACCAACTCTCCAGACAACTCAGGTGCAGTGGGTCGTCAGGCCTCAGCTGGAGCCAAACAACCATGGTGCACCACCAACCACCACGTTTACTCCTTCGCAGTCAGTCCTCAGGATATCCCAACAAAAAATGAACCTACCCTGAACGCGACACAGCTTCCGACTCACCGTCGAAATGAGCGCAGCAAACGACCCACCACCAGGAACACAGGTGGAAGGCTTAAAATCAAGACCACCTCCCAAGAGATAGCGACAAGAGAGACGGGAGCAGAAGAACGCGAAGAAAATGGCTGTGCTTCTCGTAAGTAAATGGTGCCTTGTTTATTAATACTTGGTGTCTACACGACAAAAAATTCAAAATGAATTAAGGGCTGCGATGTTCAGCAAATAACGTTTAAGTATAAAGGTTCAAATGAGTGCATAGAATTTCACAAAAGAGTTAGCAGTGCCACCACAATTTAAAGCTCGTAAGGGTGGAATTAGGTTGTACGCAAGGATTTAGAGCCGTCGAACAACTCAGAAGTCATAAAACTCGATTTAGGAATGCATAGGAGTTTCTTCGAACAGTAGTTTCCTTCTGAAAGCTCCGGTTGAAAATTTATTGTAGTCATGGATAGCAGTGTAAATTCATGTCCATTCGTTGTGAAACCGACGACGTTTAGTTTCTTACTTTCATTACTACTTAAATAAGTAAATACAAAGACGCAGGTTGCTCCAAAAAGACGTATCCTTTTAGCTTGCGGGGTGATTCTGCAGGCAGCAGCGAGTCAGCAGCAAAGGCGAAAACCATTTGATGGAAAAGTGAATCCGAGCCCACCCTGTAGGGGACCTTTTCTCGTGGACCCCTCACACACTCCAAATGCCGTCGTCTGCTGGAAGTGCAACATGGTGACGCCCCAGTCGGTGAACACGAACTGTGCCTCGCCTGGTGTGGTTGGCGCCAGCCCCACCACCATGTGCGTCTGCGAATTCACCTGCACCCGTTCTGCTCCACTGTCTGTCAGTCTAGATGACGTAAGTTAATGCATCGATCATGAACAATTCCTTTTAAACACGTAAAATAATTACATTAAATGAGAAAAATATGGGGCCGGAATGATAATGCGCTGAGCAAGTTCAAGCATTCTTCAATTAATTCCATTTACATTCCACTGGCTTGAAGATTCACTGCTTTTTAATTTCCTAAAAAAACGACAGGATGTAGTCAAATCGACTACAAAAGATGCGAAATTATAATGGTAATTCAATTTTACAAGCGAATTACCTTCTAAAAGTTTTCTAAAATAGTCTTTTTAACAGCCTTGAAGATCACTCTGATTCCGATACACAGCCTTCCATTTGTTTTAAGATTTTCACGAAGAGTTTGGAGTCGTCGGAGCGTCAGGCGTCGGCGCCACCGATCATAGGGGCAAGTCAAGTAGGAGCTTATGGAGAGAGCACGATGGGGCTATCGTCGACCTCCCTTCAGACGTTGCCATTCACCCCAAAGCAACTCCATCATCAGTCCGAGATGAGCAGCTGGGCCTCGGGCTCTCCTCTCTCCTCTTCCGCAAACGTCACGACAAACAACATCAACAGCAACACTTCGCCTTGTTTTCCTGGTGCTCATGAGATTTCGTCCTCTGAGAAGTACATCTGTCACCAAACAGGTGGGTCTCTTCCCTGTTTTCGCTAATAATTCTTGAAAATAGTCCCCAATTAGATGTGTGCAGTATGACGTGAAATAAGGCAATTAGTTGACCGTCTATTGACACCATCAATTACAGTCTTAATAATGCTTAACAAGAAAATGACTTTTTTTAAATATCCGTCCTTCTGACATATGCTGTTATCCTCCTTCGGATGACCAGTCCGGTCCTCTACCGGACTAACCTTATCAGTGATACTTGGAAAGAAAATTTTCCAGCACCACTTATCATGTGCTGCATATAAAGTGCTCAGAAAAAAAGCAAAGTATCATGCGATTAAATAGTTGTAATGAACAATCTGCGTGATTTAGATCCTGGCTTATTTAAATAAACTTGACCCTCGACACCATTGAGGCGAATTATATGAGAATTCACTAAGAATCGCAGTTGCATCTCTAGATTGGGAAGAAAGTTACAAACCAGAGGCCCCGCCATTGCCGCCAAAATCAACATTGACGAGCCTCGACTGGATGCTTTCAGAGGGTTCGGGTGTGGAACACGAGGATAAGCTTACGAACCAGTGGTTCGAAGGTGTTCCCCCACAGATGTCAATTGGTTCATTCCGCAGAGCTGGAGTTGGTTGCAGTGGAAATGGTGGGCAGATCCAGTTGTGGCAGTTTCTTTTGGACGAGCTACATGACCCTCTATCTGCACGCTATATCTGCTGGACTGGTCACGGGGCCGAGTTCAAATTGAAGGACCCCAATGAGGTAGCGCGCAGATGGGGATTACGGAAGAACAAGCCGAAGATGAATTACGAGAAATTGAGTCGTGGCCTCCGCTATTACTATGACAAGAAAATTATTGAAAAGTCAGCTGGCAAGAGGTATGTGTACCGGTTCTCCCCGAAGATAGAGGAACTAATCAAACGCGCTCCAGGAAGCACCAACAGTGGCAACAGCAAAAACAATGAGACTGGTGACGCGTCAGCCTAACTTTAAGTTCTTAACTATCCTTTTGTATGGATAAATTTATACTCTGTTTTTCTGTGAGCATGTTGGGCACAAGTATAGCATTTGTACGCAATATCGAAGGCTGCTATCATACTACCAATGATTAAATCTTATAAGATTTGGCCTAGATATGGAGGACGACATTAATACCACAAAGATACATCAAAGACTATCAAAGTTAAGCGTCTTACCTAGCAAAACTGACGCAAAATGAGGAACATTTTTTAATCTTCTAATTCAATCTTCTTCTTCAAACATAAACAGACATAAGTCCGAAGCATTTGTTGCAAAATATAATAGGTGCTACCAAGTTCAAACTGGTCTGATAATCATGTTTCTGCTTTAAGTGTGCTTCTGCACACAAGAAAAAGGGGCGCGAAATTTAAAAATATTGCATCTTTTTTTGTAAATTACGTCGGGATATGGTCATGTTCAACTAAAATTAAAAAAAGATAGTGAACAAACTGATTACAACAAATACACCGAGTTTTAAATCACTAGACCATCAGACTTCCTGTAATAGTTAAAAAAACTAGACACTCCAGAAAGGTCTGCGCAAACCAAGTGCAGGCAATGTTAAATAAATTCTCTTTGGACTGCATCAGCATCTGTCAATTTTAACATAAAAAACAGAAATGTAAACTTTTGTTTTGCGCTACTGAAGTC
Organism: Mesocestoides corti; assembly: GCA_900604375.1. NCBI lineage: Eukaryota > Metazoa > Platyhelminthes > Cestoda > Cyclophyllidea > Mesocestoididae > Mesocestoides > Mesocestoides corti. The sequence continues at coordinate 59,601 of UXSR01005341.1, read as the reverse complement.
ATGCGAATGTCCACCACGAAGAAGTTTAAAATGAAGGAGGTTTCTTGTTTATAAAGCAATAAATTACGGAATGCGGAATTGCATTGGGCCAATTAAACCACTTGAATAATCAAACAATTTTTTGACGTATGATGGAGGAACGATTACTAAGTTGTGAACAAAAACTACCAAAGCTATTTTGTGAATTCACAGGATCATATCCGTGAATGCAGGGACGCTTAAGAAAATTATCTAGGCAACTCACTAAAGCAACGGCATTCTGCACGATAAAGTTTCACTAATATGATCGAATGTTGAGTGGGCTGTCTGTGTAAGTTAACATTCGTGTACTTTTGGCTGGTTGGGTATTTAAAGCTATTTTGTGATACTTTAGTACTGAAACAAAGCCCTTAGCAAATTTCAACATATAAAATGAATAACTGTCGAGGCATAACGAATGCAAATGTCTAAAATTTATACCATCTTGAAAATACTAGCAAAAACAATTGCAGAACTGTTAGTGAATAGATGTCTTTTGCAGCATAATTGCATGTGATAGTAATTAGGATATTCATTTAAACCTTTTCGATTAATTCCAAAGACATGTTGACTAACGAACAGCATCAACTATATCACCTTTCAAATCAAAATGGCACAAAGGTTCTGCTTCGAAATTATTAAAAGTGGTCAACTACAATCCAGGTCGCAAAATCCAAACTATTTGTTGACTAAATTAAACACTAAATGGTTGAAATGCATATATTTAGTCTGTAGATGACACATGGTGACTTCTACGCTATTCCGCAAACTTATTTGTCAAGAATGAACATAATAAAAAGAGCATGGGAATGAAGGTTATAGAACGAAATGAAAATGTCTTTATCCCAAAGATGTAGCAAATACCTTCTGTGAATAATCCACATGAATTTGATTCGGGACCCGAGAGGTCGCTCGCCTCTGCCATCGCGAAAAAGTAAAAATATGAGTCAAGATTTTAAGTTGCCTGGGATAAGCTGTGTTCTCATCGTCATTAATGAAATAATCAAAAATGGTGAATCGAAAATTTCGCCAAATGAAATGCATTAGATTACTCTAGGCTTCTAAATCTAAATCGACATTTTAAGGCTGTAAACATAAATGAGTTCTCCTTGAGCCAACAAGACCGGGACACTTGCACGTCTCCAATGGCATTCATCAATGTTTCTTAGACAAAAGGCAGACTGGCTATCGGGATTCAGCACAATTCTCTATCAAGACTAGGGTGACAGTTTAGAAGCCTAAATACCTTATCTCTATGTACTGTATCGTGTGTGAAGCCCATTTCCTATTGCAAATATTTGATCAAGAATTTAATTAACGATAGATTAAATTATATGTCTAGCCCAAACGAATTGATGTAAGATAAAGAAACCTAGATATTGATAGTGAAAGAAAACTCGAAATGTGTCATGAAAAGTTACCATTATGCTAGTGATTTAAGAAGCAATTTTGTGATATCAGATGGTTGGGAAGTTTCAAATACTTACATCCAGCATGAATATTTCAGTGTAAAAAAAGCATAGAATTTATTTGTGGAAGTGAAAAGCAAAGTAACTATTCTGGAAATTGCGGAATGGTAACTAAAATATGTTTGAATTGTGTTTTATTAAGAATGTTTTGTTTTAACACATTATATGAGGTCTGAAGAAAGTCGACATGTCAGCTCTCATCAGGTTGTTTGCTCCTGTTCTGCTACTTCCTTACATTTTTAGTGCATTGAAAGCTCTTTCTGTCGTTTAAAGCTGTTTATTTAGCCGTTTGCCCCAAAACATGCCATATTGTTGATCAAATAGCGATAATTTCTTAACAATCATTTGCCTTTCTCCGGATCCTTCGTCGCTTATCTGAATGCGTTTGTATCGCTTGCCTTTCTTAGCATATGAGGTCATAAATCACCTTGAAAAAAACAGTTGTAGGTGTATGTTACCGTGCACACAATTCCAGTTTGCGTAGCACTTTGCAATTATTTCCGTTGTAAACGTATTTTCGGTTGTCCCCCATGTTTTCTCCTAATTTGTTATTTCATTTATTATTCAGCGCTATGTTGCGTGCTCCCATGGCACCTTTTCACGGGTTGGTTTCAAGAAACCTCTGCATGATGTCGCCGATGGCTTCGCCTAAGCTTCTTCGTTGCGCTCCGCTACTGAGCACATCAAAACACACCAAAGGCAGTACCAGTGAAGAGGTTCGTCTTAAGGCCCAAACCGAAATGCAGGATTACTGGGAAAGAAATCAGAAACTCAAGCGTCCATGGTCACCTCATATTACCATTTATTCTCCACCTCTGTGCATGCGCAATTCATTCCTCCACCGAGCCACTGGTATTGCCATGGCATTTGGTAAGACCAACTGAATCTCTACGCTTGGTCATTAATACTGTAAATTCGGGAAAATATGACTTTTTTTAGTCTGGACTGGAGTCGGTATTGCTGGCTTCTGGTACACTGGGAATTTCGACGCCATGCTGGAATACGTAAATAGTTATCACTTTGGACCATCTATTCTGTATGGTGCCAAGTGTGTTCTTGCTTACCCGTTGGTTTATCATTATCTTAACGGCATGAGACACCTGGTAAGTGTCGTTTTTTCGTTTGCGCCTATTAGTAGTAATTGATAATATAATTGTTTTTCCTTTTAGGCCTGGGATTATGCCATCGGCTTTGACATGAAGACCGTTAATCTGACCGGTGCAACCGTTCTTGTTGTCTCAGTCCTTCTAACCCTTGCATTAGCCTCCATCAAGACATAAAACCCATCGATGGGGTTTTATGTAGTATTACACAACCGAAATTAATACCCTTGGGTATCTGCTTTTCCGCGTGTTTTTTCTTTAATACCAAATAATTTGTTAGTCGTCGTGCGGAAAGCTGCAATAAACATGTTTTTAGCGTCTTAGCTTTTATATATTGCTGGTACCAGCAGCGATGCCATTGGTCTGATCTTATGGTGGTCGTCAGTGCGCCAAGCCGTCAGGTCCGGGGGTCAAGTACCGGTTATCGTCTTTATGTTACTGGATCCTTGGGAGTGAGTACTTGGTTTACGTTATCTGTAAAGGCCGTGGTTTTACGATACTTGTTCGATTCAGAGGCAAGTATTATACTAAGTTCTCACGTAGCTCCTAAGGCAGGTCTCTTGCTTTAGGGTTGTTGGCATCAGTTCAAAAACTAGTGTGACCACTTGTCATCGGATGTCTCCGTTGGGATTTAGTACTGCATTTCAGGTTGAGGTATTCAATGCAGGCCTGGTGTGAAGGCGGTCTCGTCCTTATTCTTTAGCGCTTGCGTATCACTCGTGATCTGCTTTCGTATGAGCATGGATAGAATTGGATCGTCCACGGCCAAGCCTTATGCGATGCCTGACTCCATAATTTTTGTTTTTTTTTTCAACCAAATTGCTCTAGAGATGGTTACCTGAAGCATCTGGCACAGATGGAGGCGTCGTTATATTTACCAATATAGAAACCAGCCGATATATATATTTTTGAAAAATCACATCCCATTTATTCCCTTCCTGAATTGATACCGACAGAAGTTAAATGACTTTGCTATGTGGTTTTGTGTTAAATTGATAACAGCGGTCTCAAAGTAATAGGATCCCAGAGCGGGCTTCTCCAAGGTCGTTCCCTGTCCAAATTGTTCTCTCCCTGATCTCAAAAAATCAAATACCGCTATATTATTGGTAAAGTAATAACCAAAATAGGTTAAAGGTGCTTTTTCAATTTGGTTGGACATGCGGGGTAGACGATCCCTTTTAGGAACAAATATATTTTATCTGCCGAAAGATAGACCTCCCTAAAAAATTTTGGTGGTGCAACCATTTATTAGGCCACATCACAAACAACTTAAAAAATCCCTATTCAAATTCAGGTTTATAAACAACAGGCGACTTAGAAAGTCTGCACAGGCACTTTCATTAAGTGTGAAATGCGTAATCTGTAATCTAGTTAACTGGACTTATTTATGCATCTTCACTTTCGGCAGACAATGGTTTGGAAGCAAAGTCGTTTTGGCATTCACAAGTAGCATTACACTTCCTAAAGGAATCGTCAATTATTGATGTCACTTTTAGCTTACTTTAAAAGTAACTAGAGCTGTTGTCTCCACCTAAAGGCTTGATGTCTACTTAAGATGGGTTGCGAGTTACACGTATTCTGTGCATTCTGTTCTTATCTGCAATGTTAAGAAAGATTTATGGAGTTTATGGTGCTGGTTAATTAACAATACGCGCACTTGAGAACTGGCTTAAACACTACGCTCTGGAGACCTTTCATGCAAATTTGCCCAACGTTTTGGCAAACCCACTGCAGTTGATGATAACCAAACCGAAGCTGTAATTCTGTCTGATCGTAGTCATGAATTTGTGTGCGAGGGTGAAGAGAGACTAACAGCACAATACGCGTAAACTGATAATCGCCTAGACTATTTTTCACTCATGAAAAGGCTCTATATTTGGGTTCGGAATGGGTTTAAGATTTCACTTATCGCAATTTATCAATAGAAAACGATAAGGCGCCAAGCGCGATGAAGCAGCACAAACCAAGACGATTCCTGAGAGGCATAAAATGCGGGTTGCAGTGTCAATCTGGTGGGGATGAAATGGTCTTGTGTGTAGAGAGTTCCTTCCGATGAACCAAACAATCACTTCAAATACTCTCTGTCAACAACTTCCGAAGTGGAGAAAGCAATAAAAAAAATCACCAAACTGTGGAGAAGACTGATGCTATAACGATAGCCCAAGCCCTCGGACGGGTTTGGTAAATCGGCGAAAATTGTTGGAGGCCTTTGTCGAAAAGTGTCGTCGCATTTTGTCCTGACCCTGTACCATCATATTGCCACTTGTTTCAAAGTCTACGAAGTTGATGATGGTTTAGGTGTCACTAGTGATTGCGACGACCAGATTTTGCTCTCAATTTTGTTCTTTGCTTATAAGAACGTGAAGTTCTATCAACAACGACATGAAAGTTATGCAGAAGATAGAGTTCCCTTTTATTTTACGCTGCAGCATCTTAATTACTTTATTGCCATTACACTGGCCTGAAACACAAATCGAATTAAGTGGCAACAAATTAGGAGAGAGCACTGAACAGCAAGCCTTTAGCGAGACCATGGGCCTTGGTTCGAGTGCGTGCGTGTTGCAGACTCTTATTCGAGCTTGTGGAACTTCAAAGTATCTTACTTTGCATATTGCTACAACTCCTCTGTGGACAAAATTCAGCATCAATAAATGCATCGTGCTGAATAAATTCCTGCACATTTTACATCGTGTTGGTTCATAGTTTGCATTGATGTGCAAGACAACAAATCAGAGTTTTAGTTAGACTATATTCGTGCTTGGATAAAGGTGACTATTTCGGCTTATTATGCAAGCCACTTGGCTATAATGTTAATTTTGAAACATTGCTTCGTCCGCACGACCTCGAGAGCATGTGTTCGTGCTATCTATTGCCTTGGCCACGGGGGTGCTAGAACGTGCTAAACCGTGCTTTTTTCTGTGCAGGCGGGTCGCGTGGTTAAAGTTAAGCCGATTTACAAATCAGCCTGCTGACTTCAGAAAATATGCATGTGAATTATTTATAGTTCATACCATGCTAACGCGAACCTTAAAAAAACCTGAGAGAAAGAATTCGGCAACCGTACACTTGCGTTCGTTTATCTTGAACCTTATCATTTCCGCGGTATTTCAGCGCCTCTTATGTCACGCACGCCACACCCCACGACATCGAACTCTGTTCATGCCTGGCCTGCCCAACAATTAGTGTATGGATCGTCTCCTGTTTCTCGAACTCTATCATTCAGTTAGCCCTCTTTTTCCTCTGTCCGTTTTGTAACCGAGTTCCGAATAAAGTCTTTCAGATGGTTCCTCTCGCCGTCCCACGTTTTGCTCCAAGTGTTTGCCTGGATTGTGTATCTCGCGCTGACTCACCGGCAGTCCACCTCTCCTCTTAGGTCAGATCCCTGCTCGCGCTTTACCTTTACACGGTAGTGTGCCCATTACACTAGCTCACCTCGTTGACACTATACTGCCTTGTGCGTACGTAACCACTGTCTTTTTAGTGCTCGCGTTAGCAGGCAATTCAAAATTAGTGATTGTGATAAGTTCACAAAACTCCGTACCGAATTTACCTATATAAGGTCAAAATGCAGTTTTCTGATGAGATTATTGGAGCAGGATTTATCAACAGTTTTCACTCAGACAACATCAAAACAAACAGCAGAATAAATATGCATCAAATATTTTTAAATGAAAATTACGCAGCATGACGAATTTATCACGGCTTATCTTGACTGGTTATTCAGAAGCTAATTTGGTGACCGCTTCAACTTCAATTATCTATTTGTCTTCAACTCGATTGACAGATCATGTAATTGCACGTAAATTAAAATTGATGAGGCAGTGTGAAAGTGGTTTCCCTTTCTAATGCTAGTAAAAATGTACAATTAGGAAAATATAAATAAGTGACACATAACAGCTTCCGAGTTTAGTTCTTGATTGAGGAACAAGAAATTGCCATGGGATTTTTTAATGAAAGTGGTTGAAATTGATTGATTCAGTTGACAGATAAAATTTCCACGAGAGACCTCAAATGCTCTGTTAGCTGTGGTAGAAGCAACAGTTAGATTGTGTAATAGTAAAAATAATGAACGGCTTGTAAAAAGTTAACAACTAATCCAATAGTCGAATGATAAGTAACATACTCTAAGAATGATTTGGTCAGAAAATCTTCCACAAAATGAAATTGAGAACTGAATGATTTAGCAAATAGTAAGAGATAAAGTAGCAGGTAACTAGTTGGTTGGAGATCAAATAAGGAAAATCATTACTTTGTTAGCGGTTTATCATTTCACAATAAAAAGTGCAATGAAGACAAAAAGGCTGTGTAAGTCTTCTAAAATGAAAGGTTTCGGTGTTGTAATTGCAAATCACCTCCAATTCTAGGTATTATAGGGTAAGTATTTTGAATCACCAGAAATAGTCGCAAGCAGGTAATTATACACGCTCCCCCCAGATCTTCCCGTTTTTACTTGTTCCAATGATTTATGCGTGCGGTTATGTATTGAAAACACGACTTTTATACTACGTTTGCTTCATACCTTGTAGACAGTTTCAACAAAAAGCTCCGGTTCTGTCATCAATCTTATGGCGCTGAATTAGTAATAGTAACGTCGTTCACAGGAATACAGAACTAGCTACCGGGTGCATAATTAATGTAAATTAAGGTTAATTAATTAATGTTTCATCGCAGTGTCCTACATACTATAGCATGTGATGCTGATATGTAGAGCCTTTTCGCGTCCTTTACTAGTGTTTAACAGGTATTAGAAAAGTGTGGCATAAGCCAAAATAGTAATTATTGTGAAAGTATCAGGTTCAGTCATCAACATAATTTTTAAAGCAATTTGCCAACAACGGACTTCAGACAAGACTGGTGATTTATAAATAAAAATTAATATAGCTTACAGCCATTTCACTGCTTCGACAATTTGCTGACCCAATCTTACTTAATTCCTCTCGGTCGATTCCGAAGTAGTTAACAGAATGATTCCTAAGATGTATAGATTGTTGTATTGAGGGTCACGGCATGTGGTCTCAAACCACGCCGAAACCACTGAATTGAATCTCTCTCGGTTACAGTACCCTGCAACCTGCAATGATGAAAATCAAAGAGCACATGGACACAGCCGTTTACTTCAGGGGGCAGCCAAGTTGGTGTTGTTGTGCAGTGTCTGGCGTTTGCGCGGGAATTTAAAATTCAGCTGTGTGAAACAGCGTGAGTCATAAATGTGTCGTCCATAACGAAGTGTTTATCCACAAAGTCAATTAGGTTTAACTTAAGAAGTGGTCACAAGAACCTCGAGTGAGATGACTTATTGTTATACCATCATGCCAATGTACAGCGGTAGCCCTCAAAGTCCTAAAATTCGGCGATGACTGAAAGCCATTTATAAGTAAGTGGTACGTGCAAGTGAGCGTATTTGTTAGGCAACAACACAGTAATTAAGAATTTGGTAAAAAAAAACCTTAAATTTCAGCCAAAATAGTTTAAACACGCTTCTATTGATAAGTGAACGTTGACAGTTCACAACAGCTCCACATCATAATCGAATAATTGGCCATAAAATTGGCTTGAAACGATCGAAAAATGTGGTAGTCAAAACAGTCTCTGCAAAAATGGGTGGGGTTTGCGCCCAAACCACACAATTGCGCTGAACTTTACTGTGTCGAAGTTGTTTGAATTTCAATCACTCAACTGGCGTCAATTGAACACTGCCCCATTACGATTTAACAGTGACCAGAGAAGCAATACTCAGATAATTTAAGTAAATCAAGTTCTAACGTTAAAGTCCATGAAAAAAGGATAGGCATGTAGCGGATTAACAGCGATTGCGCCTGAGTGAACTCTGTTTATTGACCTGACGGTGACAATGACTCATCCTCTTTTCATTGGCTACTGTTATCAGATGCCTGTCATCCGTTCACGCATCCACACACTAAGACACACACTAGGCTGGTGTGACGCTAACAAATGATCATGTTCTCTGTGACCTCTTGTTCCATTCGTTAAGGGTTGTTACGGGCTGTTGACTGGAGGGTTGTAAGGTAGTGATAAACTCGAGCTTCAACAGGTATTTCCTATTTCATTTTCGATCCATTTGGGTGATCTAGAAAAATATTGCTACCTGAATAGAATCTTAGTCAGAATATAGTAAATCAAATATGGTACACAACGAAATTCTTACAGCTATCGAATTGCAGAAGTAATACCCAAAGAAAAGATTTTTCAAGAATAATTTGCTCAAAAACAGCTGTCGATTTCGGAAAAAGGTGTAAAATTCTGCCTATCAGCAATTTTTTACAAGCCTTAAAACACGTTAAAGGGCAATAGTAATATTTGAACAAAAAATGACATAAATAGACAGACAAATAAATCAAATATGTCTCATCATTTTAAAGTTACTGCGTGAATAGTAGCAGGAATAGACATTGCATCAATAATCGGACGAAGTTTGACGTTCATTAAAATACTAAATGAAGCAAGATTCCCAAATCGGGATGATTTTTAAGTCTTCTGTACGCTATTTAGCTAACATTCCATAAGTGTTTAAGTTAACAACCCAAAATTATATTCAACCTCATAGTCAGCTTGCGCGTGTTTCCAATCAATTTTCAGCTTTGTGGAAATGAAAGCGCTTATTTTAGTAGGCGGCTTTGGAACTCGTTTAAGACCACTAACATTAAGTGTTTTAAAACCGCTTGTCGAGTTTTGTAACCGGCCCATGTTAATGCATCAAATTGAAGCTCTTGTTAACGTAAAAATTATCTAATTTTTTTTCAAATAATAGGCTGGTGTGCATACTATTATTCTTGCAATTAACAAAGAAGCCGACTGTCTCGAAAAAGAAATAAGACGAATGTGCAAAATGGTAAAATTTCTAAATATAATCGTGTTTAGGTAGTCGAAAATTGCAAGGTCGAAATTGTATTTTCTTACGAGGTAGAACCACTGGGTACAGGTAAACGAGGTCAGTAAACACGACGCGTTTCATTAAGGTGGTCCACTTGCAATGGCTCAAGAAATTTTGGGTGGTTCCGATGAACCGTTTCTTGTTCTCAATGGTGACATAGTTTGTAAATATCCCTTTGAGATTATGGTGGAGTTTCATAAATCCCACGGAAAGGAGGGCACCATGGCCGTATGTAATCTCCTTTTGTATAGTTTTAGGTGACGAAGGTAAAGGAACCTAGTAGGTTTGGAGCAGTTGTCTTCAACGATCGGTCAGGGGCCGTGCAACGATTTGTCGAGAAACCTTTTGATTTTATTGCAAACAAAGTTAATGCGGGGATGTATGTTTTCAACCCGTCAGTTCTGAGTCGAATTAAGGTGGGCCCTTTGTGGTTATTTTTTTTACTTATAAGCCACAATACACGTCACTTGAAATGGACATATTTCCTCTAATGGTTGATGAGGGTGAACTGTACTGTATCGAGGTTGAGGGTGAGTGCTCTATTCTATGTTACGATTTTAGTATTTGCCAAGTTTTTTATTACTTTCGTCTCACAGATTAACATTATTCTGCTTTTGTAATGGTTTACTTATTATGCTACATGATTAATGCCCTTGAATTACAGTGACTTCCCAAGCTATCACCAATTTGAAATATTACAGCCCAAGCGCATATTTATGATATGCTCATTTTGAAGTTTTCGTTTGGCTCACATTTTGCATAATTATGACTTAAAACACATGCATCTAAAAATATACATATATTGCATGTTAAAAACCGCAGAAAAATAAATAAAATGATTAATGCACAAGCAAACCACATCGATTATTCAAAAAAATAATGTTTATTCATGGATGATCAGAACTTAAAAGAATGTAGGGGTTTCTTGTTGCCTTTATTTAGAAGATTTCCACTCAAAACGTAAGTGAAAGTAGGCAATAAATTCCCACATAAAAATAAACGGAAGCAGAACGTCCATGGAATTACTTCTGCGTTGTTGACGTTGCAAGAGCTGTCATAACTAAAAGTACATATAGGTAGTTCGACGTGCTTGTCGTTCATCAATGTAAAATCTTAGATTTGGGTAGATTTCGAACCAACTACGAAATATTATTATGAATGCTGAAACAAAAATAGTTAGTTCTAATAGAGCCCAACTTTTTACAAGGATTTTATATTCCAGCAAAATCCTCTTGAGCGCAGAAATCCCAATTCTGTTTTTTCCAAGTTTGGCTTCTCTACTATAAACTTTTGATTAAAATACGCTTGACATGTTCTCGTAGAGTAAATGAAATCGCAAGCTATGAGTTTTTATGTGCAGTAACACGTTACTTTATAAGTTACAACGTGATTAATTATAAAAACATATTGGTTATAGCGTCAAATTACCTTAAGTGCTGTTTCCTTATTGTTTTTAGCTGACCATCAAAATCTCTTTGTGTTCCGAAATATGAGCAAATTTTTTAGATTCCGTTAGCTATAATGTTGGAATAAGTGACATTTGAGTGGTCGTTTCTTAGCTGATTGTCAAAATACATGTTTTAACTTAAATCACAAAAATTCAATTCTTACTGATCACATTTTTGGGACTCTAATACCCTTCCCTCTAACTTTACTATCTACATGTTTCCACGAATGATTACTGCCTATGCTCTATTAGATTTTAACAGGGTACATTTTAATCCTGATTTTGAGTGCCATTTCATCAGGTTATTAAATAGGATTGGCATTTTTAAATAATTCCAGGGTGGTTTGCACTTTAATGATGCAATATTCTTTTTCTAAATATGTATATCATCAAGTCTAATCCACACGGTAAAAATTAGAGTAATAAATGTCGAGCGCCGTTTTGTAACTTATTTCTAACTTCGAAGACACAACGTGTAATTCCTCAAAGAAAGCTTGCTTTCACGTCTGTGTAGACATCATCATTCAAGAACCACCAATATATATTGTACCTTTAGTACATGAAGAATAATATCATACTATCGCATTTACACACTTTAATAACTCCTCTCCATCACTTAAACACAACTGCCTTTTGTGAACATGCATAACAATATGCGTATAGGATTTTGGATGGACATTGGTCGGCCTAAAGATTTTCTACTGGGAACACAACTTTACCTTGAATATTTGCGACTGAATAATCGTCTTGAACGTCGAGATTCCCCCTCTATCGTTGGTGATGTCCTCATTGTAAGTTCAGACCATTTCAAGTAGGCAAGCAGCATTTATATTGCCGATCTCTTATTTACAGTATTTTTCATTAACGTACTTGTGATAATTAGCTAAAGATTTTGGCCGAAAAAAGCCATCTAGAAATAAAAGTAAGGTACTTTCTCACACATTCAACTTTTGTATATACCGATGTGAACTCTCTTGATACTTTAGTTTCCCTTGATCAGCTACTTTAAAGAAGGGAAAATTACATTTTTCTAGTACAAACATCGGTTTTGGATTATGCAAACCTTGTTACACCGAATGTATTATCATATTATGGCCACTATCGCCAGTCCCGCGTAATATCTTTACTGAGTTACTATTTACTAAAAATGCTCTTTTTAGCATCCTTCCGTCAAAATTGGTAATAACTGCATGATAGGCCCTAATGTAACTCTCGGACCCGGTGTTTGCATAGAGGATGGCGTGCGAATACGAGATTCTGCCGTTCTCAGTGGAGCTGTGGTGCGCTCTCACTCATGGCTCGGTGAGTGCATTGTCGGATGGAACTCCGAAGTTGGACAGTGGGTACGTCCTTTGTGACTCTAAAGAGCTTTTTTATTCCAAAATCATGTTCTTTATGATTGCATATTTGAGATAGTATAATCACAAACATCTATTTTGTCATCAACAGTAAGAGCCCAGCGATCAAAGAGCATGAAAGAAAAGTCCGCAGCAGTAGTCATCGTATTTTTTTCTGCCACTTAAGTTTTTGCGTTACAAAATTGCGTCAGCTTAAATTGGGTTTGCGCCATCCTAAAAAGAGGTGGATGTTGGCTTGCAATATTTTAATTTATGAAACCTAAGCAGAACGAGGGAAAATGAAACCGCTAACGAAGGTAAAAGTATAGAATTGGAATTTCCCATGTAAAAAGGTTCGCAGAATAGCACGAAATGATGAATATACGCCAAAACCAGCCACTTTATGTCTCTAATGCGGATTCTTTGATACAACGAGTCCGAAGTCAACTTTACACTCATTTTTTTACCTTGAACGGTATGGTCAGAAGGTTGATGCATGGACACGAACGAGGTATTAATTTAAAGAGAATTAGCTTGGCTAACTGAAGGTTAACTCGAAATTAATATCTCAAGTGGCAGACCACCAGGGTTCTTGCAACCGGTCTGAAGCAATAAAGTAAACCTGGCCTCACCTTATTTAGCAAACAAGGAGTAAAAAATGCACCTAAGACCAGCGACTTGTAAGGCGACTGCTATTGGATGCTGCTCACAAGCACGCACAATTTTACAAGCAATACATGGATGTAGAAACAACTCATTCATAAATTACTCAAAATAGCCATTGATATTCCGCACGACCAATCCTGACTTGGCGGTTAAGTTGTGTGCTCGAAGGTAAACAAGCATCATCAATATTTGTCGGGGACGGACAAGGTTGAGTTTTGACTGGCACGTGAAAAAAATGAATTACCAAAGTTTGAAAGTATCTGTCAAATAAGGTTTGTGCGGAATAATCTCATGTAAAACAGGACTCCATTCCATGGAAGACGCTCCATACGCCAGGTCACACAGACTTGTCAAAAAAGCCTAAGAAAGTTAAGTTGCAAACTAAGCACAACTTAAGGGCAAATTTCACGAGATGAGATTCCCTCCTGGATAACCTGCGTCCTTCTACATATTGGTGCCACTTGAACCCACCACGTTTTATTGCCTGGGATAATGCACCAGTTGGACAATTTTATGGGTAAGGGTGGTTTCGTTTACTTTAAATTTGAAAGTAAACTTCTTTCTTTAGACTCGATTAGAAAATGGGACAGTTCTAGGCGAAAACGTGCATGTGAACAATGAAGTACTCCTGAACGGCGCTCTCGTATTGCCACACAACTCCGTCTCTGAATCTGTTCACGAACCACAAGTAATCCTGTAGCACTCAACACCGTGTTCTTCACGCCCAGATCTATTCAATCCATTTTGATCTTGCATCGGCCAAAAAGCATGAACCGTACACTTATCAAGCGGGCGGATGCAAAGCTCCGAGCAGCAACTTTCGATAATGTAGGAAATCGGATTCCCTGCATTAATAAACGCTAACAAAATTCGCATCTGTTTCTAAACTGTACATCATTATCGTAATTCATTCCCTTCAGACAACATTCAGAAAATCACATTTTCGAGAATCAAAGAAACTCACAAGTCTGTCTAGTAATATATGAAAAAGAATTCGATAGGAACTATTTCTCTCAAAAGAACTGAAAATTGGCAGGAAACTCAAGTAGCGAGCTGTAAAAAATCATGACTAGATACTTTAGGTAAAGGACACAATATTTATTAAAGAAAGCTTTACATTGCATGCATATTTTCATTTAAAAAAAATGAAACCATGTAGATACATCCAGTACACCAAGTAAATGTTGCGATAAAAGGTAATTTCATAACGTTTGGTTGCACGTGATGAGACCCACGACAGCCAACAGAGCGGTGCATTTGAGAGTGGGGTCGTTTAAAAAAGTGATTGGATTTCGAGGTTTGCGATAAGCTCGTCTATAATAAAGAAATCGAATTTTTAGTATAATTGTGAATCGAATACAATTTCGCAAAAGTAACTAAACTTTAGACAGCGAAACAGCACATCGGGTAAGCTTGGCAATCATTGCTAAGTTGAAAACGCCTAAAAATCATTTTGCAAAACGACAAAATCATTCTTAGCACACATTCAGCAGTATGAGACGGACTTATGACTCCTTCTTAGTGGCCGCACCTGTGAAACTTCCCTGGAATTAAGTCATTCGCTCAAGCAAGCCTGCTCGCAACCGAGACAATTTCTCGATTCTACACACGGGAACTCCAATGACTAGCTCCATCAGGTACACCGCCACGCTGCAAGTCTTACATACTTTATACACACTGAAGATAAGAAATAGCTAACGCCACATGTCAGGACCAGCAGAGTAGTTTAGTTGGAACGCGGACAATTTTTGCCTAATTTACTGCATGTGGTTTTGATAGCACTAAGCAATCACCCTTAACCGCAATTTTCCTCTACGAACAATTATACAGCTGGGCTCTGTGTAGTTTAGAGAACAAACAGCACTGCAAAGCTCCTTCCGCTGATATTAATGGCTAGAAATACGCGCCAACGGTCGACTCTCAAAATGTCGAAGTGCGAGAAAGCAATCTACTGCGCACATACAACAAAAAATCATTAAACACCCAACAGAGTTGAACAAAGTAGACAAAAACAGGAGTGAGAAGAACATCGCTGGCCCATGGAAGGCTTGGAGCAGTGTTTAAATTTAGAGAGAGAACTTACCGTGATCCTACTTCCCGGTTCTGTCTGCGGCCCGACGAGCGTCACTGGGTGGGTCTATACGACCAAAAGAAAGAATTATAAAATGCGTGCAAGGGATCAGCATTATGCTCCCTCCGCATTCCAAAATAGACATACTTAAAGCCAATAGGAACATGAGAATAGGGAACGAATCGCTATTGCATATAACCTAGCAGGTGTGAGGAACGTTTCGTCATCCAGAGTTTGTGGTACCGTAGCATGTCTCATCAAGGTTTCAAAATCGAGACAAATGGCAAATTTTATCAAGAATTTTGTCATATGTCAACTACCACTCTAACATAAAAGGCATCCAAGAAGTTTTTGAGCCTAGGAGAACTCAGACACCTTCTCAAACACAGAATATTTAACTGCGAATCAGTATTGACCTAACTGACATCAATTTTCTCAGAAGTTTGCTTAGGTATGCCCAAAGTCACCACATACAAACCCACACACAGAACATCGTCTGAATTCAGCGATATGCATTTGCACACCACGCAAGAAGCAGCAATCGACTTGGCGAATTGAATTCATAAAGAGTCACAAGGAAGTGTGAATCGAATTCGTGGAAAACATTTAACTGGCAAATAGTTGTTTCATTGAGAAAGTACCCGAAAAAAGTAACAAAGTCGGTGAGTGCGGGCAAACATTATTGGAGTTATACGGCCACTAAGTATGCTGGGTCACAAAATTTCAGGTTGTGTGTTGATTGTCAGATGTGCTGCATTTGGCGACGTTGAACAATCATGTTTGCAATCGCGGGTGACTTAACTTGGATGGATGCTTCCAGACAATGCTCCTATTCACAAATCGAAACACATAACTAGTTAATGGCCCTCCACTATGTGCACAAGTGGTCTAATTTATGCACAATTTCCACTTAGCGGCCCGGATCTCAAGACACTTGAATTCTAAAAAAATTATCTCCGGTTAAAAAAATTGAATTTGCTTCTCCGAACTTTGCGGACTTCACAGGCTGTCGACAATGTAACTTTGTAAATTTCTACCAGGTTGTAGCAAGTAAGAAATAAAAATTAGACACGTGGTTTATTATAGGTTTGTGTTTTCTTAAATTAAACCACTTGCCCTAGAAACTAGCTCATCAAAAGTAAAATGAAGCTACCGGATCATGAACATATAAACATGTCGATTGGGCGACTTCATTCGATGTTGATGATCCCTGAGCAATCGTATAATAATCAGCACTTAGTGTTTCTCATAGCTCGAGGTGGGGTTTGCGGGGTCAGGAGGCTTACGTGACTAGGTATTCGAGATTTAAATTTTACAATTAAGACACAAACCAAGCTGTAGGTTGACCGAAAATTGAATCTCCAAATAGTAATGTAGAGAAATTGCTACTTCCAACGAAACGTACCCCTTGTGATGTTGTACTGCTGCTGCCAGCTGCGGTAATGTTCTGACATTTTCGACAGATCAACGAAAGTTTGTGGCAACTCTGATGTTCTCATTTGCTGGGACTGTTGGTGCTGTGTTCTAGCCACAGTTGACGACTGTGTCGTCGGTGATACCGAGTGAGCAGATGATGAAGAATACGCCCTTGAAACAGTGTCCCAATTTTGAAGAGGTGGCTCTTTTGCGTCTCCTGAATTATTTTGAAGCAGTGGTTGTTGGCGGCGACTGCCAAGCGGGGATGTGTACCGTACGTTTTCATGCCCAACAAACCTTTGATTTTGTTGTCGTTGTTGCTGGTGAAAGGCATTTATAATGCTCGAAACGGCATGAAGGGTGATGTTTGTTTGGTCCTGCATAGGCAAACAATTAGTGCTGAAGGCTTCAAACAGTAGGATTCGTTTATCAAAAAAAACCTGTGTGCCTTTTTTGAAAATATTGCACCGATAACCAGGAATTAACACTTACAAGGATTATCCGAAGACTACTATCGGATCAACAGATTCCATTTACTGTGCTTGTCGAACACGAATTATGTTAGGCGCAGAATAAAAGAATCATACAATGAAATGATTTCTCATTTAGACTTACGTGCAAAAGATGCAGTGTCAAGAAACGAGTTTAATAAATATAAACTCGATTGAGTAAAGGCAGTAAGACTTTCAAGTATTGCACAGCGAAACCCCAAATCGCGCAGAATGCAGTTTAGGACTATTCAAATACAAAGCAAGATGAGTACGCTTGCCATCTTGAATTTTCCCGAGAGCCTCCATACCTATGTTTTTCCAAAAGTCAAAGTCTTAGGACAGTGATGTTCAAGAAAACCCCAGATTCCTCTTGTTAAATGTTTTAGTTTGAATGTGGTGCTCCAAGCGCCGAGATGACTTTTAAGACAATTAAGGCGGGGCTGATGAATATCCTGGCCGCAAATTGAGGCCCTAGTTACCATAACAGCTAGGCTGGTAGCTGTTACGTCAAATTAAACCAAGTTACCACGTAATTCATCGGGTCTAATACCAAATGGTGCAACATACACTAGTTCTAAGGCTTCAAGAATAAATGACGACAACAGGCCATCATATTCGCTCACAACTACGCAGTAACGACCTTGGTTGGTGAAATGCAAAATCTTCGGGACTAACCCAATAGCCAACTCCTGTTCCCAAGGATGACGCATTTATCTTTACAAGTTAGTAAAAAGGCGTCACACGATGTTCCAACAGATTAAGTTGCAAAACTCAGATTTTCATTGATTGATATTGGAATTTTAAAGTGCACAGCAAGTTAAGACGACACAAGACGTTGACATGGTCTAGAAATCGGATTTCAGTTATTGTTTTCAACAACTCCACACAGTAAACATATCCTCAGCAAACAATTTCTGCTTTATTTAGGGTGCGCATTTTGATTTTTATTTTGGAAAAAAACAAGACTCACGCTACACATTCACACCTGTCCACAAACCAAAATACGTGAGCAACAAATAATCAGAGGCTTTCTCTAGACGAAGTCGAAAATGCATGCGCGAATCCCTTCACTACAAGACTTCTACTGACAAATTACTAATCAAGTAAGGCGGGGGCAAGATGATATGGTTAGTTCTATAGCGCCTACTGTAGATTCTTAGATTGCTGGCAAGTCCACTTCATTGCATAATCTTCGAAATGTCGTGCTTTAAGTATTGGAGAAATTACCTGCTGCGAAGTGGCTGTGGTAGCAGTGCGACCAAGAAGTTGACCCATCGAGACAGAAACAAGGGGTGGTTGCACTGCCGAGGTGGAGGTGGCGGACGAGCCCTGTCCCTCAGAAGGGATTCGTCGAGCCACCACGGAGGGTGAAGTCATCGAAACAATAGAGGGAGGACTGAAAGAAGAGATGGGTGGAAGAGGTTGTCGCGGCGGTGATGCCAGACAGCCCTCTGTCAGATCGATCAGGGGTCCAGCAGTTGACTTTGGAGGAGTCGGTGCACTTTTGTTGGGAGGAGCAAACTGGACCATGTAGACACCCTCTTTGGAACTACGAATACCGGCGTTGCTCACCCATGACGTGATTATCTGCGAGGAGATATTCGACGGAGCCGTGTAACGTGCATTCGGTGTGGATGAAGAAATCACAGTAGGGAGGGTCGTTTGTGTGACGGGCACTGAGACGGGAGTTGATGACTTTGCATTCACCACAGAAGCAATCTGCTTATTAACAGTACTCAAAGAAATAGACGTCTTGGTGGGAAAACTTGTTGTCACTGCAGGTCTAGAGGTGGTTAATGTTGTAGTGACTGTCGTCTTTGTAGACCACGCGGTGTTCTGAGCAGCCGGAGATGAAATTGTAGCGTCATTTGCGGTTGAAGGCATACTACATGCGTTTCAATGGAGAAAAGTTAACAGCCTAATTAACCGACAAAACGCATGGAGCACAGTTTAGTATTTTATTTACTCACTTTATAGAGTGCCAAACACAATCAAGCCATTATTATTCCCATTACTCCTAATTACAAATGGGAAAACTTAGAAATATAAACTTACAACGAAAGCACCAAATGCAAGTCATCGTTTGCAACACAAAACAGCATAGTTCAGTAATAAGGCTCCATTACATGTAGGCTACGCTATGCATTACGAGTGAAGCATAGAAAATTGAATTACAGTTTTTTATTTTGCAGTCATTGCCTCTTAGTAGTCCTGACTCTTTAAAATGAACTTGAGTTTGTGATAAAGCAGAGTATTTGGATTTGATGAACTGTGCATGAGTTTTCATCGACGATGTGCGGTTAAAACAATACAGTTATCGCTCTACCGAAGTCTTTAGTCCTCAGTTTCCTTCTGGTTTAATCATTTTAGTCAAATGAGAAGCCAGACAGAATAAAACCACAAATGAGTCACCAGAATTAGACTAAATAAAAAACTCACAGCTTTTGCTTCATGGTTTGGTAGGTCAGCAATCCAGCCCTCCAAAGTGACCTAAAAACCGACAGGTTACAATAAACGAAAACAGATACGCAGAGAAAGGCATTAGTTATACCTCATTAATTTCCGGGCTGGAAAGAAACCGGAGACTGGTCCGTTGGTTGGGAAAAGTGTTATCGGTATAAAGAAGCCAGTTAGCTTGTATTGTTACATGGTCAATTCTGAGACTAAGGGATAGAAGCGAATTTCACACGCCCCCATCAGCAAGCAGCTCACATGCTTCAGAAACGAGAGCGAACTTGAATACTAAAAAACGGGCCTATCAACGTTGCATTTCTGGCCATCATCAGTGCCAAACTAGTTTGTTCAGAGCCAATGAAGTAATCAAAGTTCATGAAAATTGCTTATAATAACTAGAGGATCGATTAGTGACAACGAAACCTGGCCGCTATTCCAGTTCCATGCCCCAAGTGAAATTAATAGAGTAGCATTCACAATAAAGTAAACGCCGGATATCCTGTTCAACCATGGCAATAGAGAACTTCGAATCCGTGAAAAACGACACCATGAATAGTTCCCGTGAGAGAGCAAAAGATCACTGCAGCAAACGGTTTAACTACCGTACAAAGAAACGATACATGCAAAGTACTTCTTACTACAACTGAGCCGATCGCTTTAGAGTTCAACAAAAATTGAGAGGCCAATTTAGTTAATATCAGAGATGTGACCTCGTATTTGGAGTAAACAGAAGGCTAGTTAGGGTTTGCTTTCAGAGATTTATAAGACAAAGACATACGCAACAGAAATCCAGTTGTCGGGCCAAAGAGGAATAAGAGTATGCAGAAAGCGCTTCATTTGTTCCTCATCACAACATTTCCCTGTTGCATTAAATGTTGCCTCCATTCGGAAAGTCACAATACGCTCCAAAAGATTTCTAAAAGTCGATAACATCACACATTGAAGAAGACCGGTAGCGCGGTAAAGGCTGTCAACTTGGTTACGCAGTTTGCTCCTGAATTTGTACTGGCACGAGTCAGTAAAAACAGGAAGGGGAAGATTATCGATGTGCTGCTGCCTAATTTGAGCCCTTATCTCAGCAGGTATCTCATGGTGCTAAACAAAGTTCTCCCAGCAAGAATAGATATGTCGGGATTAAAAGTTGTCAGCAAAGTGCTCGACTGATTACACCAAAAATAATTAAATTCAAGGCTAAATAGGCATGCAACACGTTTGTAAATAGAATAATTGAAGAATTAGGACTCAGTATTTTTCGCTATTACAACGTTACGCGTATTAAGAAAATAAGCATGCGGATAAAAAAGGCGCATATGTAGTTATGTGAGGTCACTGTGACTGAAGCGATAAGCCAAAGTTGATTGAGCGTTAAAAGCGCAACTAGTAAATTGTCCATACAAACACGTCTCACAAAATCTTGAACAGAGTGGAAATGCCAAGATTACTGACTTAATGGGATGAGGTTGGGTTAGGCGCAGGAAAAATAATTTGGTGAGTGGTCAGTAACCAGAATTAAACAGGGAAAAAACACTATACTTTTGGAATTTAGGTCCCTATTGCTTCAAGACCTAGTTGATATAATCTGCGAAGACTAATAACCCAATGAATCAAGCTGCACAAGAGACCTTGGTGTAAAATCTCTTATCAAAATACACGACCTTAGCCAAAATAGGCGATAAACTTAGTCGAAAGAACAAAACGAATCTGAGGTTTCTTGATGACAGCGATTTACGACTAGGAAGTAAGAGTGCGCTTTCGCTTATTTGGCACCAAAGTAAACAGGTCGAGCTTACTCGATCCTGAAAAATCAGACACTTTAAGCAAATAGTGTGTCGCTACAAAGTCGGGTGAAAACAGGTGGGAACGGGATAGGTTTATATTCAAATAGTAAGAAACGATAATTACAAGATAATCTCTTAGTAAATTGAATTGCTAAAAGTCAGCCTTACTGAGTAACATCTTAACGCACAACTTCTTTTAAACGAAAACCAACGAAAGATGAGACGACAGATGGGAAAACGCAACAATAAAGCCTCAAATATGCCACAAAAGATACTCAACGTGAGCATATATCACGATGCTTACCGACAGTCTGAATTCCATCGAAATATCTTTTTTGGAGCCCCCGGCCGCTTTAATTCAGGGTTTGTTAATTTTCTGAGAACGGAAAAAAACAATCTAATAGATCACAAGTTAGTGTTCTGAATATCGAAATCGTGCTAAATGACGCCTGACCAGAAAATTCGTCCTAGCAAGGCAGATTTTGGGTGAGTACGTAATTTCGAAGACTAACTTGCAAGAAATACTTCGAAGTGACTGCATAAAAGAGTGTGAATTGACAAACAGGACCTTGCAATTTATATGAGTCACTCCTAAAAAGAATTCTGAGACAAAAGATGATGATTGGTGGGAAATGTCAATACAGCCAGCTAATCAAAATACAACAAACCACAATGCACAGAATATGTGTAAACAAGATCCTGTTGTGAATCGCGTTTATTCACATCCCTTAATCCGGCCGATCCGCCTCCGACACTGGGTTCCCCTTTTCGCAGCATGTCATTAGCCTCAAGGATCCTCAAACCCCCCCTCATTCACACAATTTATCTTAGATTATCCTCACACATAGGTCTCGATGTTAGCGCATGTATGACTCACACATCCGAGGTATGAATACACACACGGAAACCCCAAACATGACAACGACACCAGTTCTAGTTGAGCTCTGAAGTAAACGATTGTGTCCCGTCCTCTTCGGTCTTTTCCTTTATCGCGAGCATCAGGCAAGCGTAATCGGGCCAGGGTTAATTTCAAGACCACATGCTGGGGCCCACAACAATCTCAGAGACGGTAGGACATGAAAACACAATTGTTTGAGGAACACCAATATTATGGTTATGAGAGGGTTCGTGTCAAGAACATGAGCTATTAAAAACAATCAAGGCTTTAAAACCAGCGTACGCTGACAAACGATGTCTACTAAAACTACCCCTCTTCGAGGAAGTTTGAAAGATTTTAATTGGTGAAAAGGGGAAAAGTGACTTACTCGGTCTCCCATGTATTCAAGCGTTCCTGGTAGCTTGCAATGTCGCGATTATACGCAAACAGAATGTCAGACATAGCTTTTGAAACAGCTACAAAAAGATAAGGTTCCATTATAATATTCAAAATGGGCAGAATTTCGAGGATGATGCATACAGACGTGCAGACGACCCCATTACAGATATTTACCGAAATGTAAAAAGGGAGAAACTGGTGTAAGCCCAGAACTTACCACTTTTAAGAGCAATTAACATAGGCTCCAACTTCGAGTCATCTTTCAGTTCTTTTAATTTC
This sequence comes from Mesocestoides corti, assembly GCA_900604375.1. NCBI lineage: Eukaryota > Metazoa > Platyhelminthes > Cestoda > Cyclophyllidea > Mesocestoididae > Mesocestoides > Mesocestoides corti. The sequence continues at coordinate 36,904 of UXSR01005341.1, read as the reverse complement.
CGTAGTTTTGCAACGAGTGTTTTACGTTTCATGCCGAACTGTTCAGCAATGTATGAGTAAATAGCAGACTTGGTCATTTTCAATATATTTTTTTCGGACAACAGCGCGTCGAACCTAGAGAAGTTATACAACGTGTTTTAGGGGCAAAAAATGACGTCTAAGATTAGTTCAGTTACTACCTTAAAAGCTCACTATCGAATTGGGGTGAAAATGTAGATTTTGCTGCGACCGAAGTAGATGGTTTGAACTAAAATAACGAGAAAAAGTTAACCAATAACGGCACATAGATGTCGCACGATGTCGGGAAACGAAACACACAGCCAAAAGCTTCCGAACTTCACTGAGAAGATTATCTGGAATAGGCGGCAAAAGACGGGAGTCATTGTGTGAATTAGTAGCTGACGCGAACTTCAGTGTAGACGCGCTGTTATTTGGTGCTTGTACGGGTGACTTGTATGAAGTCTTGAGGTTTTCTGTATTCAAAATAGGCGATTTAGTCATATCGTTTGTCGTGGGGACAGACGAAAGAACGGACTCAAACACGGCATCAAGAGAACTGAGTCCGCTCTTTGTGGTCTTATTTGCCGTCGACGAAGCAGGGGCAGCTAACTGCTTAACAGCCCTCTGCAGTAGTTGCCTAGAGATTATAATGAGAGCAGTGCTTAAATAAGCCATACTTTGATTTGTCCTTTTTAAAATTCGGTCGCTTTGATGGGGTGGGTGAAGATGTCAGATCAATTTTTGGCTGCTTCTGAGCACCTGGAGGCGGCTCGATATCCATAGATTTGTCCTCAATGCTTTCCAGGAATCCTTCATTGATAAAGAAACCTCCATGTTTTGTTGAGAGAGTGGGAGCGACCACCAACTCTACAGCTTCGGAATCATCTATGAAAGAGTCCTGGGAATCATAACCTTCACCATGATCTATGAAATCATCCACGCGAAGTCTCCTCTTCTTGCCTTTATTTTTGACTGTTAGCATTTGACCCTAAGTTGCAAACTGAGGTGGTTTCATAAACATACATATTTCTTCTCGAAGGACTTCGCCAGTTCCACAAGATACGAGTCTTGATTGTCGATTGATCCATTTAAGTCCGACTTTACACCCTAGTAAATAAAAAACAGGCCACTTACATTGAAAGCAAACATAGAACACGTAAAACGCAAATATAGCCACTCCCGTTTAAAAATCTACACGACCGTTCATTTTGTTCCAAATTAAGCCAAGTTTCTGTAGTCAGCGTTTTTCTTAGCTATTGATACAGTCGTAGTTTTCGCAGCTGAGTTTCAAACAGCTTGCAGGTTATGAAAGGTCATAAAATTCATTTCACAAAAATTTAGAAATTGACTCAGGAAACGGGGGATCTGGTACCAATAAATAGGGAACCTTATTTTTTAACCAAATAGGCAACCAAAGTTAACGGAGTCTAATTGAAACCTCGACAAAGGAAAAAAAAAAATTCCGGTCGTGGATGTATAAAGTTTGAAATCAAATAGAAGGCTAAATGAAGTACACTTATTAAATAATAAATTCGACAATGTTACATGGGTTAGCAAAGAGAACCAACCCACAAAATACATCAAAACACGAGACCAAATACATGAAAAGTAAGAATGAAGATAACGACATTAATAATAATAAAAAGAATCATTTTACTTCACAGATAGGTGAACCAATAAGAGTTGAGAGTTGGATGTTGCCATTTTAATGAATTCGTTCCTGCACACTCTTGAAAGCAGAATGAAACGCACCTACTACAAAAGCACAACGTGGCCTACATGAATGCAAAAAACATAGAAGCTGATCTCACCTCTTAATGAGGTTGGTGAAAGCATACAGGAACACTTAGTAGTTTCGAACATCTGAAGATAGACGGCTTTAAAAAGCGGCATTCACTAATTTTGAAAAGCATAGTCCAGATAAAGTCGTACCAGCTTGCATTCGACCAAGTCGATGTATGAGAATTCATTGCGGTTGTCGTTTTTCAGATTGATTTCCAAAACAATTGTCCTGTCGGTCATCGAAAGGGACGAAAGTACAACAGATTTTGCCCAGAATTCTAACGCCTTGATATAACGAGGCCGACCTACGCACAGGGGATCAAAGTAAGCCGAAACCTTGAGATTAAGACCAATTAGAATAAAATCCGTTGGTGTAGAGAAAAAGCCACGATATGAGGTGATTATATGTAGATAAAGAGGAAGTACAAAATAGGAACAAAAGACGAATAAAAAATTCAAATTAAATGTGATGGTGTGGGACATTTATAGCTAAAAAAGGCCTTTGTGTCCTAAATAAAGAATAGAATTAAGGAGGTTACTGATAAGTTTGATGAACAAGACTTTTTTATACTCATCCGCAAAAAGGATGGTAGCGATAGCGATCCTGTGTGGGTACGCTTTGAAAGGAAACACCAAGCTTAGTGACCAGGTATCCATGGACCTTAATGGACGAAAATGGGTGATCGTTGGGGAAAATGATGCGAACGAGAAGGTAAAGGTAGGGGAGGAATAACATAAACCATGTACGAACTCAAAAAGTAAACAATGAACTGGACGACATAGTTTCGGCTGACATGAAATGATTGGTTCAAAAAAGGAAAACTTGAAACTTATGACATACTCTTCTTTATCCAAGTTATTCACCAACCTTTCAAGAATGGAATTAGAACCCTTTTTAGTAGAAACCACATTTATCCCGGTTTAAGGGATAAAGCTGCAAAACAATAACCCATAATGCATCAAGCTATTAAAGATTCTTCATGGATTTAGCGTTTGAAAATCAGGCTATAAAAGATTCTTCATAGATTTATTGTTTGAAAAGAAATGAAACATATCATAAATTAAACGGGGAATGGCAGAATATTTAAATCAGGTTTCAGCAGCAGTTACTGAGAAAAGCTCATAAGCTTAAAGACAACCTAAAGTGACACCAGGACTTCGGGGTGCATTTGACTTTAAAGCCGACACCCATGATGGGAATCCCAACTATCGTTGAGCATAACAACGACAGCAAAGTCACTCGTTTGCTAAGCAGGTGATGATAAGAAATCAACGTTTTAGTTTTCCAAAAAACGTATTAATGAAAAAGCATCTAAAAATAAGCAGGAAACTCGAATGTTCAGAACTGATAGGCGATAACATAAAAGGCGCACTTTTGTTTCCAATGAACGATATTACAAGAAATGGGCGAAAACAAGATATTCAGTAGACCGTCTTTTCAAACCATTACAGAATAGTAAGTCAAAGACTAAAGAATGATACTATAAATCGAACGAAAAAAAAATCATTTGTCTTCATTACAGTAACCATGACCTCAAAGGTAAGTCATATTGAAGAAAACCAGCACCAGAGAATTAGAAATTTGACTACAATCCGGAACATCTAGAATGAATTTTAATTACCTTGCGAAAATGTCGCAACGTTTCAACTAGTAAAAGATCAAGATTTAGAGGGGACAATAACAGAAAAAGAATCCAGCGGAGAAGAGCTCAAATACCAACTGACCCTTGTTTATTGGTGAAGTTCAAGGCCACATCACCATTATTCGGTCGATGAAAATACTCTGAAGCAATGACATGAATAAAGGCAATTGATTTTTTAAAAAAATTATTTTATCCTTACACAAATCGATTTTTTAAAAAATTGCCAACATAAAGTAATCGCGATTGACTTGTCAGTCAAAAATGTCTTAAGTAAAATTTTGAGAAATTGGGACGGCGTGCTTGACAAGAGAGCACATTGCAAGTAGTGCTCAGCGAGAATCAGGATAAAGGCAACGAATAAATAAAAATGAGCATGAGCAAATTTTACAAAGATTAATACTAAAATATTATCCTTAAACATAACGAGGTCTTTATATACATTTATCAGGAGTGGATTCAGTTCCCCACTCTCTTGGCCATCAACACGATTTCCATAATTTATTTGGTGCGTGGGCTAATTTTCACAGATCTTTAGCGAATTTATTTTTTTAAAAAAACGGACGACACCGAACTTAATTTTCTAAATATTGTCCACCGGTTTCTATGACTTTCGGACATCTCTTCCGTAACATACAAATGCTGTCGCGAAACAAACTTGCAGGCATCGAGGCAACAAATTCATCGACGCAGTTATGCACATCATCCAGCGTTTTTAACTGTTAATCCACTAAGTTGTGCTGTTGCATTGACTGGAAACAATGGTATTCGGATGGGGCCAAGTCTGGTGAAAATGCTGTGTGTGGATGAACCCCCTGTCCCAAGCTCAAGGGGATTTTCTGAGACGCGCGAGCAATGTGAGGTCAGGCGTAGTCATTCATCAGCGGTATGACATGCCCTGTAAATGGCATCTTCTGATCAAGTTCTTCGTTCAGCTGGTTTAATTGTCGGGTGTAGCGTTCAGCGGTCACCATCTGACTAGTTTCAATGCACTTGTGAACCACACCCTTCATGTCCATCCAGATACACAGGAGAACCATCTTCAAGTGGATGTCCTATTTTGGCGTTGATGTACTGGGTTGCTTGGAATCTAGCCACGACGTTTGCACCTGGAATTCCCGTAAAAAGCATACTTGCCACCTCCCGTTGCGAATTTTCACAAGTCATTTTTGTTGTGACAGGGAAAGGCATGTGTCCATGCGTTGAACAAGGTTGTGTTCGTTTAACACATTTGGGGGGCCGAAGTTGAAAGTTGGTGAATTTTTCCCATTTCGTGCAAACGCTTGGAAATAGCTGTTTGGGTGATTCCTAACTGAGCTGCAAGTTCTTGTTGCATTTGCATTGAGTCTTCATCCAGTGGAGATTTCAACTCAGCATCTTTAAATTTCCGAGGCTGGTCAATAAAATTAAAGTTATTACTCCTATAACGTTTGTACCAATGATTGCAGGTTGCATAAGGCACAAGTCAGCACCACGAGCGTTACAAATGGATGCGGTGGTGCTTTAGAAGCATTTTTTCATTGTTTGGGTTCGCATAAAATGCAGTGCCATCGAATTTGTCGTATATCAGTCGCCATCGTAGACTGCTAGTCAGAGAGATTATGTAACTCAAGTAGACCTGTCGTTCGGTAACCTGAAACCCTGCGCCCAATTCATTCATTTCCACGAAAATGTTTCAGTTTTAAATATAATTTAAAGCTCGAATAAAGAATCTGTAAAGATTCTACACCTAGCACTTACTGCTAATCCAAAAGCTGAAAGACTATCATTAATAAGCCATGTTGGCACCTAAGTAGCACTTGCGTTAATTTGTAGGCATACTTTTCCTTTCCGGTGGACTATCAGAGGACGATGCAACGCTAAACTTGAACTTAATCAACAAGTTATCCGGAAAGAAGCCGTGGACCCTAACATTCAGCTTTGGTCGGGCAATGCATAATTCGGTTCTTGCGGCTTGGAGTGGAGCAAATGCAAATATTCCAACCGCTCAGTGCGTCCTCATGCGTCTAGCAAGGGTGGGAATTATTCTATTTTGCATTTCTTGCCAGTAATCTGATGTCCACAGTCTACCTAGCATGCATAACCACAATCAAAACTTGCAATTTAACTTTCCACCTTAGCCCCCACAGAAGTAGTTGACCTTGCCCACGTACCAGCGGCAGACAATTCCCTTAGCCAAAATGACTTTCATTTAACAACCTTCAGCGTTAAAACAACCCTATTTCAACTATAAAGTGTTATGATCAAGACCAATCGCGACGGAAGTACACTGGGTGACAGTGAATTTACTACTTGAAAGGAACTATTAACTTTTCACAAACTATTTCAAATAATTGTAACAAGCCGCAGACCATAGAAAAGGTACGTCACACGCAGGACTGAAGCCCGAGGCAACCCACATGGGAGTTACATCTTTATTCAGCTTTCCTTCGAATCCCCTTGCTCCCAAGTGAAAGCCCTATTTAAGTAGCTTGAAGCTTACCACAAAACTGTGAAACCTAAAAAAGCGCGAACACGTGCTACGAGGGAAAAGAGGTGCCCCTGGCAGAGATTATCCGTTTCGGATTTAAAGTAGGACGATTTTTGATTTTAGCATAACGCAGAGGCATCCATGGGTCGCTATGAAGGCATGAAGAAAAGTCCAATTGGCGACAGACCACTATTTATTGCCAGCTTCGCCTATTAACTTTCAGATTCATTTTTATGACGCAAACAATAAACGCCACTGGTAACCACGTCTAAACTAGAAAGTGGTAACGTGAAATTTATTTTCCAATAAAATGACATCAAGCTGCACTTTTTACCAGTGATGGTCGCACACGGGCCAAATGATAGTAACTAGGGGCCAACACTATCAACTAGAAAGAAACCGCGGGAATCCCACTAGCCAATTACGGAAGGCAGGATTTTCCATTTTAGAATAACAGCGAAGCCTCGATGGGGTTCTACGAAGTGCCAAAGAAAGCCATTCCGGGGGAAATACCCGAACTTATTGCCAAGTTTGCTTATTAAGTTTTTATCGAATCAGTTAGTTTGTGTACTTATCACCACACCCCAAGTTATTTAAGTTACATACTGGTCACAAGGAAAATAAATTATTTTGAAGACGAGGAACGCCACTTTTCAAGTCCAACGCGTTACTGCAAATTTACATGGGGGAATATCTAGGAGTTAAACACATACCAAGCACGAGTTGATAAGGAACTTAGCAGTAATTAGACGGGATGACTATTGCATCAGCGAAAAGCTTCCTAAACGAATAAGTACGGGCAACAACCTCCATTGGACGCATTAGACAGAAGCCGCCACGTACTCAATAAGACAGTAATTGCATGAACTGATTTAAACGGGGAGTGATCTATACAAGTGTATCAAAAAGACGTCCTAGAAGCCAAGAATAATAAATCTAAAGAGTGGGAGCCCACGGAGGACCAAACGAAGATTTTATTTTACCAAATCACTTCTTTTTAGAGACACCAACAGTGCGACCACGGCGGCCAGTAGTTTTGGTGTGTTGACCACGAACACGAAGGCTAGGGGGGTAAGAAGAAAGGTTCGCTTAGCAAATGAAATAGTCTAGGTCATCGTTGAACAAGCAACAAGGGACTATTACTGAATAGCTACAAAAGGCGAAAATTGGTTAGACATACCCCCAGTAATGACGGAGACCACGGTGAGCACGGATTTTTTTTAGACGCTCTAAATCCTCGCGAAGCTTGCTATCAAGGGCTTGAGCTAGGAGCTGTGAGTGTTTGCCGTCCTCGATGTCTTTCTGCCTGTTAAGAAACCAGTTCGGTATTTTGTACTGTCGAGGATTAGTCATTACCGTAACTATCTTTTCTATTTCATCTTCACTAAGTTCACCTGCACGCTTGCGGATGTCGACATCGGCTTTCTTACA